>PVJS01025734.1:0-27604 GCA_004027185.1 Glis glis
AAGGAAGGAAGGAAGGAAGGAAAAAAGAAAGAGAGAGAGAGAGAAAGAAAGGAGGGAAGAAAGGAAGGAAAAAAGAAAGAGAGAGAGAGAGAAAGAAAGAAAGAGAAAGAAAGGAAGAAAGAAAAGAAAGAAGAAAGAAAGAAAGAAAGAAAGAAAGAAAGAAAGAAAGAAAGAAAGAAAGAAAAAAAAGAAAGGGCAGGCAAGCGAGCTGGGCGTGGTGGTGCACACTTGTAATCCCAGTACTTGGGAGGCTGAGACCAGAGGATCCGGGTTCGTGGCCAGCCTCAGCTACTTAGTGAGGCCCTCCGCAACTTAGCGAGACCCTGTTTCAAAATAAAGTATAAAAAATAGGGCCGGGGGTGTAGCTCGGAGGTAGAACGCCCCTGGGTTCAATCCCCGGTACTGAAAAAAAAAAAAAAAAGAAGGAGAAGCCAGGTGTGGTGGTGCATGCTGGTAATCCCAGCTCCTCAGGAGGCTGAGACAGGAGGATCAAGAAGCTCAAGGCCAACCTGGGCAACTCAGCCAGACTCTGCCTCACCAAAGAAGAGCTGGTGCTGTAGCTCAGTGGTAGAGTGTTTGCCTAGCATTCTCCAGGCCCTGAGTTCAATACTCAGTACTGAAAAAATAAAATAAAATAAAATGAAGTGCACAAAATTGGAAACCCCCAGGTGCTAAAGACACGTTTTTCCCATTCTGTACATGTTTTGGTCCAGCAGGGCCTCCGGGCCATGGCCCCTGAGGGTTTGGCACGGGCGGGCCATCCTGTCTGTCCTCTATCCACCAGACACGGGGTGCGCTCACCCATAACTCAGCTGCGCTCTTACCCATACCCCTGGTCGGGGAGGCTGCGTCTTCATGAACTGGGACTTTGGTGGCCAACCTGGAGCCCTGTGGCCATCCGAGGACAAGGAACGAGGTGAAAGGCTCAGGTTTTCACTGGTCTATTAAAAGCACCGGGCTTTTTCTGCAGCCATAGGAAGACATTCAACTCGGCAGATCAGCACGTTTCTGTGCTCCTCGCGGTCCTGGGAAGCCCTTGGCCCTTGTTGCTGGGGGTCCAGCACGGCTGTCACATGCCCCAGGACTGAGGGCGCCGCTCGAGACAGCAGGGCGAACGTCGCCTCTGCAGGAAAGGTGAGACACCCATCTTCTACTCCCCATCTGACCTTGGCGCCACACTACCCCCGAGAGATGCGGGCGCCTCCTGGGACCAAGAGTAAGTGTTTTCACAGCAACTCTTGGCTTATTCACACACCTCCCGAGCCGAAAGGAAATTTGGCTGGATCTACCCGTCGTCTGTATCCAGGTGTCCCCGATGGTTTATTTGAAAAGGGTCACCGATTACTTCAGTGGGCTGGGGACATAGTCAGAATGATCTATTTTTTTTGTTGTTGTTGTTCTTTTTTAAGATGAATATGAGTTTTAATGGCCAGCCAAGCACCGGGGAGGTCCATGTATTTTACTGTTTAGACCAGCACACACAGAGCTCTTTCACGGCCTGTCCAGAGAGCCTGGGTTCTGCCCCTCAGCGCTCTGCTGGGTGAATGTGTTTCCGGGTGTGGGGGCGGCTGGGGCGTCATCCAGGGCCAGGCTGGAGGGCAGGAGGGGATCGGGGGTCACCTTGCTGCTCACTGGAAGGGGGGGAACCTAATGACAACATTGATCCCAGGTTTGCTTTCTTTATTTTTTTTATTTTCATTTTTATTTATCTATTTATTGGCACTGGAGATGGAACCCAAGGGCATTCTACCTCCGAGCTACACCCCCAGCCCTTTTAATTAATTAATTAATTAATTTACTTACTTATTTATTTTTGTGGCACTGGGAATTGAACCCAGGAGCATTCTACCTCTGAGCTATACCCCCAGCCCTTTTTTATTTATTTATTTATTTATTTATTTATTTTTGTGGCACTGGGGATTGAACCCAGGAGAATTCTACTTCTGAGTTACATCCCCAGACCTATTTTTATTTTATTTTATTTTATTTTATTTATTTATTTATTTATTTTGCAGTGCTGGGGATTGAACCCAAGGGCATTCTACCTCTGAGCTACACCCCCAGCCCTATTTTTTATTCTTTAATTTGAAACAGGGTCTCACTAAGTTGTGGAGGCCTCACTAAGTAGCTGAGGCTGGCCGCGAACCCAGATCCTCCTGTCTCAGCCTCCCAAGTACTGGGATTACAAGTGTGCGTCACCACGGCTGGCTCCTTTTTATTTTTTGAAGCAGGGTCTCACTAAGTTGCTGAGAGTCTTGCTAATGGCTTAGGCTGACCTGGAACCTGTGATCCTCCTGTCTCAGCCTCCCAAGTCCTGGGATTACAGGTGTGTGCCAGCACGCCCAGTTTAAGCCTGGGCTTTCTCACACTCCGTTTCCCTGGATGCTGCGGGCTCTGTGTGTCCCTGAGAACTTCTCCCCAGGAGGCGCCACTGTGCTGAGGCCTGACACAGACCCTTCGCCCTGTGTTCTGCCAGCGCCTGCCCGCGTGCTGGGCCCCAGGACAGCAAACCACCTCTGCTGCAGGCCTCCTGCCACCCCAGCCTGGACAGCCCCCCACCCCGGGGAGAGGTGACCACAGGCCCAGGCCCAATCTCCTGCCTCTGAGGGATACAGTCTCTTTGGAATTGCCCCGGATCCTGTTGGTTTTTCAGAATCTCTTTGTTGAGGTCCCAAGTCTGTTTTAATCACCGCTCAGGAATCTAATTCAAATATTCAGACTTCGGTGTCTGCCAAGAGGTGGGTTTGGCTGTGACGGGAAAACAGGAAGAGGCTTAAAAGTTAATAAAGCGGGAAGAAAACGGCTTTTATGTTAGCAGTCCACTTTCTAAAGCTCCCGCTCGCAGAGGGGCCGGGGTCTCCCTGCGTCCCCACAGCCTGATTAAGTTTTCTAGAGACAGGCAAGAGGCTCCGGGGAGTTTCTGAGGATGTTACTGGAACGAGTTCATTGTTTTCCTTCGCGGACCCGGGGAGCCTGGTCACATGTCTGTTACTGGCACGAAGGGCGGGGAGCTGCCCTGCGGATGGTTTGTTTGCTGGACAGCTGTCTATCTAACATGGACCATGTGCCAGGCAGTGTCCTAGGCTCCTGGATGCGCACCCAGGTCCCTGTTCCCGAGCCTCTTCATCCCGAGAGGGAGGCGGATGGATGATAGGGGCAGAAATAAAAAGGTAAGTAGAGGTGGTGCCGATGGAGCAGAGCGGCAGTCCTAGGCTGGGTAGCAATGGCCCTTCAAAGGGACAGGCGGGCAGGAAGCTCAAGGTTACCCATTTTCAGAGTCTCAGCTCACACGGGCTCTCTTTTCTAACTTATGTGTGTATGTGGAGGTACTGGGGATTGAATCCAGGGGCATTCTACCTTTGAGCTATACTCCCATCCCATCCATTCATTTATTAATTAATTCATTCGTTTATTTATTTATTTTTTTGCAGTACTGGGGATTGAACCCAGGGGTATTCTACCTCTGAGCTACACCCCCATCTCTATTTTTTATTCTTTATTTTGAAACCGGGTCTCCCTAAGTTGTGGAGGGCCTCACTAAGTAGCTGAGGCTGGCCGCGAACCCGGATCCTCTGGTCTCAGCCTCCCAAGTACTGGGATTACAAGCATGCGCCACCACGCCCGGCTCCCCTTGTGCTCTTTTAAGCATTCTTCTCTCTAGGAGAGATGCACACGGATAATTGAAATACAATGATAAGAATAGTTACAGCCATCTTAATAAAGAACAAAGTAAAATGTCTCACAGTTTCTGATTTCAAAACTTACTACAAAATAAATTCTACAAAACTACAGTGATTAAGACTGGGTGTTAGCCACCGCGCCTGGCTTCTTTCTTTATTTTCAAAACAAGATCTTGCTAGGTTGATGAGAGTCTCACTACTTGTTGAGGCTGGCCTCGAACCTGTGATCCTCTTCTCTCAGCCTCCCAAGTACTGGGATTCCAGGCGTGTGCCACCGCATCCAGCCTCTTTGTTCACGTTTATCTACTTCCTCCCCCCGTTGCTCTTCTTCCACTTTGGTACAGAAAGACGAACCTGCCGGCCACGCGTAACCCTACACTGGTGTGTTGCCTGTGGAGTAAAAACCCTCTGAAGGCGCAGAAGGGAGCGTGTGAGATGCTGGTGTCTGCTGTGGTTGGAGATGATTCCCAAGGGTTGACATCTGGTCCCGGTTGTGAGGCAGTAAGAGGATGGACGCTTCATCCAACTGCGTTATTTAGAGGTGAGGTCTTTGGCTGGTGAATAGGATGAGATAATGAACGAAGCCTAGTGGCTTTAAGAGAAGAGGGAGGGGCCAGAAGATACACACACAAACACAGATGCACGCACATGCATGCACACACACATGCACACACACGCACGCACATGCACGCCTGTACACGCAGGAATGTGAGCATCCCTGTCTCTTGCCACCGTGATGCCCTGCACCGCCTCGGGACTCTGCCAGTAAGAAAGCCACCACCAGGACCCTGAGCCAAGCAAGACCTCTTCTTGTTAGCACTTACCCTGTCTGTGGTATCATGCTGTTGACAGCAGAATGGACAGCACAGCGCATGCGCAGCCTCTTGAAACGAAATACCCCCTGCAGAAGGACACCCAATTGCCTTTTCCTGGCATGTGGGTGTTTCTGTGAAGTGTGGAGTCCAGCTTTCTTTTCTCTCTCCTTCCTTCGTTCTTTCCTTCATTCCTTCGTTCGTTCGTTCGTTCCTTCCTTCCTTCCTCCCTTCCTTTCCCTCCCCTCCCCTCCCCTCCTCTTCTCTCCCCCCTTCTTCTTCTCTCTCTCTTTCTTTCTTTTTGGCATTGGGGATTGAACCCAGGGAAGAATCCTACCCCCAAGCTACACCCCAATCCCTGTTTTGTTTTTTATTTTGAAACAGGATCTCACGAAGTTGCTGAGGCCCTTGGTAAGTTGCTAAGGCTGGCCTTGAATCTGTGATCCTCCTGCCTCAGCCTCCCAAGTACTGGGATTGCAGGTTTGCGCACCACGCCCAGCTTGAAGTCTAGTTTGGAATTGGGGTGTTTTGACCCCAGTTGGGTTATTCTGAATTCAGATGATGAGAGTAGTGACAATATGACTTTTGTGACTCAGCCTCTCCTTTACCCTGGCTCCACTCAGATGCACAACTGCCGAGAGAGGAGGAGAGCCCTGGGCGGACAGAGAGGACGGTGGATGCCTGGGAGGCTGCAGCACTTTGCTTCCGACAGGACACAAACCTGTTTGGGATGAGGGAGTATATGGGAACTCCATATGATCTGCTTCTACTTTAACTTTTAAAAAGTACAACTGGGCATGGTGGTGCATACCTGTAATCCCAGTACTTGGGAGGCTGAGACAGGAGGATCTGGGTTTGCAGCCAGCCTCAGCAACTTAGTGAGGCCCTCCGCAACTTAGTGAGACCCTGTTTCCAAATAAAAGAAAAAAAATAGGGCTGGGGGTGTAGCTCGGAGGTAGAATGCCCCTGGGTTACATCCCCAGTACAACACACACACACACACACACACACACACACACACACACACCTAACTAAATAAATACAATACAAAACAACAACAACGGACACAGAAGACAAACCCCGCGACCTTAGACCTCAGGACCCTGAGCCAAGCGAGCCCTCTCCCCGTTAGAATTCTCAAGGAGGTGTAATAACATGTTATGTTCAGTAGGAAACAGACTCTTGACAAGAAGCAAGCTGATCCGTTGATGGATTTGATAAGGAGACTGGCCTTGTCCTGGGAGAGATTCCCCATTAATCCGGTGAATAAGATTTACAGCTCTGTGGGGTTTGTGAAAATATACGTAAAGCAAAAGGAGATAAAATCAATGTATTGAAAAGCATGGGCCAAGTTCTCTTGAAATGAGAAATATTTTTCTTTTTCACCCATTTTCTTTCTTCTCTCTCTCTCTCTCTCTCTCTCTCTCTCTCTCTCTCTCTTGTAGTACTGGGGATTGAACCCAGGGGCATTCTACCCCTGACTTACACCCTCAGCCCTAATTTATTTTTATTTTGAAACAGAGCCTCAGTAAGTTGCTGAAACTGGCCTCCAACCTGTGATCCTCCTGTCTCAGCCTCCCAAGCACTGGGATTGCAGGCATGTGCCACTATGGGTAGGTATCAGACTTCTTGGATACATTTAAAAGAGTAATGTAACCATTTATTTTAAATGTCAACAGTTGCACTATACTGGGAGTTACAGTTTTGCAACTATTCAAACTTGTGATGAGCAACATTGAACATACATTTTAAAGTGGTCCAGGAGGATGCATACTTTTTAGAAATTATTTAAAAATGTATCTAGCCGGGTGTGGTGGCGCATGCTTGTAATCCCAGTACTTGGGAGGCTGGGACAGGAGGATCACAGGTTCCTGGCCAGCCTCAGCTACTTAGTGAGATCCTGTTTCAAAATAAAGAATAAAAAAATAGGGCTGGGGTGTAGCTTGGAGGTGGAATGCCCCTGGGTTCAATCCCCAGTACCACACACAAAAAAAGTATCTAAACAAAGTGACAATGGGGAGACACTGGAGAGGGGGTGGCCGGAGGTAGAGCTGTCGGGGGGAGGGGGCGATGCTCAGCTGTGTGTTGGATGAAGAGATGAGGGAGAAGGGTGGTCCAGGCAGGCCCTGAGTGAAGGGAGCTGGGGAGATGGATGGCGTGCCAGAGGGGAGGATGAGACAAAGGGCCCCAGGAAGAGGGCAGGGACGAAGGCAGCCACAGGCATGGATACTGGGACAGCAGGCGTCTGGCAGGACTGTCACCTGGACAGAAGTGAGCTGAGTTATATGGGACCTTTCCCCCTATCAGCTGCAGTGGGTTTCTAATGAATATTATCAATATTTGGGGCTGAATAATTCTTTCTGTGGGGGGCTGCCCTAGGCCTTACAGAATATTTAGGCACATCCCTGGCCTCGACAAGAGGTGCACATGCATCCACCCTCTTGTGATAACAAAACATTGCCAAAGGTCCCCAAGGGCAAGGTGCTCCCTGTCCCTCCCACTCAACCACATGCCCATTTGCCTGGGAAGGATAGGTCCAGGGGATGCAGGATCACATAGAGAAAGGGGGCGATGCTCAACTTTGGTCCTTCAAAAGAAGCTTGTGAAAGTCTCAGCAATAGAATACCTTGAAAAATGAAGCTGTTTTGTGAAGAGCTAACAGGCTTAAGATACCCTTTCACAGCGGCCACGCCAGGCCAACTGGGACCAGAGTTTTTCCTCATAACTGTGGCTAAAAAGAATTAGGATGTGACATCTGGAAACATCTGCTTTCTCCCAGGATGCGGGCAGTGAATTTAACATTCATTCGCTGTTGTCCCAGTATCCACAGCATTTCCTAAAGTTGGAGGGAAGAGTAGAGGTGTTCAGAAAGAGCCAGGCATGGTGGTGGTGGCATATCCCTGTAATCCCAGTACTTTGGAAGCTGAGACAGGAGGATTGCAGGCTCAAGGCTAGCCTCAGCAACTTAGTGAGACCTTCAACAACTTAGTGAGGTCCTGTTTCAAAAATGAAAAATAAAGGGGTCTGGTGTAGCTTGGAGGTAGAATGCCCCTGGGTTGAGTCCCCAGTTCCAAAGAAGGAGGAGGAGGAGGAGGAGAAAATAGTGAAAAGAGTAGATTCAAAGTATTCTTACTATGCTACTGTGCATGCACCCTCCCCCCCACACACACAAACACACACACAAAGCAAAAGTACGAAAGGTACCTCATATATTAATTAGCTTGATTTAGCCTTTAATGGTTTGGATTTATAATGTCCCCTGGAACCTTATGGAGAGTAGGCAGCCATGTTGGAGGTGGGGCTTGGTTGAAGAGGTGTCCTGGGGGTGTGGCCTTGGAGATTATATATGGTCCCTCCTCCCCTTGCTCTCTCTATTGCTTCCAGACTCCATCATGTGAGAGCAGAGTCCTTGCTCTCTTCCTTTCTCTGCCTCCCACTGCCCTGCCCTGAGCTCTGCAGACCTGGCCTGACATGGACTGAACCCCTGAAATCTCCAGAATTGTGAGCAAATAAATCTTCCTTCCTCCAAGTTGTGTGGTCAGTTGTTTTGGATGATATCAGTGGGAATGCTGACTGAAACAGCCATTCCACAATGTATAGACATTCCAAAACATGTTGTGAATCATAACAATGTATTTTATACTTTTTTTTTCAGTGCTAGGGATTGAATCCTGGCCTCATGAATGCTAAGCAAGCATTCTATCACTGAGCTACATCCCCAGCCCATAGATAAATTTCTTTTTTGAAAACCTACCCATGGCACTTCACCACTGTCCCCGTGAGACATGACAACTTCTCCTGCATTGAGATATCATTTAAAGAGAGGAATCCTGCCAGGCGTGGTGGCGCATGCTTGTAATCCTAGTACTTGGGAGGCTGAGACCGGAGGATCCAGGTTCGGGGCCAGCCTCAGCTACTTAGTGAGGCCCTCCGCAACTTAGTGAGACCCTGTTTCAAAATAAAAGAATAAAAAAATAGGGCTGGGGGTGTAGCTCGGAGGTAGAACGCCCCTGGGTTCAATCCCCAGTACCGCAAAATAAATAAATAAATAAATAAATAAAAATAAAAAAAAAGGAGAGGAACCCTGAGGAACAGGGGAAGCAGTTCACAAAAAGAAATGGGTGTAGTTCAGTGGTAGAACATTTGCTTAGCATGCACATGTATATTCCAATTCCAATTCAATCCCCAGAACCAAATAAATAAATGGCTGTGTGTAGTTGTGCATGCTTGTAGTCCCAGCTACTCAGAGACTGAGGCAGGAAGATCGCTTGAGCTCAGTTCAAGGCTTGTTCCTCCAAAATAAAAATAAAAATAAAAATAATTGATTGAAGGAGTATACATCAACTCAGAGACAGGTGATTCCTACCAAACTTTCAAAGAACAGATTATTGGAGGAAATACTTCCTAATTATTCTATAAGGCTAATGAAACTTTGATAATAAAACCAGACAAACTTAGTGAGACCCTGTTTCAAAATGAAAAATAAAAAGGGCTGGGGGCATAGCTCAGAGGTAGAATGCACCTGGGTTCAATCCCCAGTATAAAAAAAAGAAAAAAGATGAAAAGGAAATGGTGATGGTTCACATAATGGAACATTATACAGCAATGAAAACTGAAAGGACTATGCTCTATAAATGGACTATGCTATATAAGTGGACTATGATTTATAATAAGTGGAATGAATTTCAGTGACCTAATTTTGTTTTGTGTGTGTGGTACTGGGGATTGAACCCAGGGGTATTCTACCTCCATGCTACACCCCCAGCCCCTTCTTTTTAATTTTTATTTGAAACAGGGTCTCACTAGGTTGATGACAGTCTCACTACTTGCTGAGGCTGTCTTCGAACCTGTGATCCTCCTGTCTCAGCCTCCCAAGAACTGAGATTACAAGTGTGTACCACCATGCCCAGCTCCAATTTTTGAACAAAAAGAAGCAAGTTGCAGAAAACTGCATACTTTAGGAAATGGTTTTTTAAGTTAAAAAAAAGCAAGTTAGAGTTGGGCATGGTGGCACACGCTTGTAATCCCAGTACTTGGGAGGCGGAGACCGGAGCATCCGGGTTCTCGACAAGCCTCAGCTACTTAGTGAGGCTCTCTGCAACTTCGTGAGACCCAGTTTCAAAATAAAGTATAAAAAATAGGGCCGGGGGTGTAGCTCAGAGGTAAAATGCCCCTGGGTTCAATCCCCGGTACCGCAAAAAAAAAAAAAAAAAAAAGCAAGTTAACTGATGTGTGTGTATGTGTATGTGCAATAAACCTATTTGACAAAAATGAAGAAAAAGTACAAAAATCTGCAGTGGTTTTAGATCTGAAAGTTGGCAGAGAGGTTTGGGTGAAATTTTGCTGGTGAGATTTCCATTGAGTTATGTGGCAAATTGAGATAGTCATTCTATTACGGTACTTAGTGATACATGTATATCCGTGTTCATAAAAACACAATTCGCAATTGCCAAACTATGGAACCAGCCTAGGTGTCCATCAACAGATGAATGGATTACAAAACTGTGGTATATACACCACAATGGAATTTTACTCAGCCATAAAGAAGAACAAAATTATGTATTTTCAGGAAAGTGGGTGGCACTAGGTTTTAAATTTTTTATCACAAGAACCAACATTTGGATCTGTTGACACTAATTGTCAGGCACTATTCTAAGAACTTTACATATACTAACTAATTTAATTTGGTGTATATAATACTTTCTCATTACAACATCCTTTTTTTCACATTTCCCACCTTTTGGGCTCTGTTTTGCATTCTGGAAACTTTCTTCAGATCTCCCCTCCCCACCCCCATTCTCCCTCCATCTGCTGCTTAACACATCCACTAAATTTCAACCATTCTGTTTTTCATTCTAAATCTTCTATCTGGTTCTTTTTGTTGTTGTTGTTCAGTCTGCCTGGTCAGTTGTTATGGTTGTTTATTCTTTGTTCATTTTTTAACATAGTGTGATAGTTAATCTAAGTTGTCAACTTGACCTGATCATGACACACCCAAGATTATGTGATTTTGGGTGTGTAACAGCAGATTAAAGAGAAAGCCCTGCCCTGAATGTAGGCAGCAGGATTCTGATAGGTGCAGACTTAGAGAAAGAGGGAGAAGCCGTGTAGAGAGTGCGTGACTCTTTCCGAGGAAAAACGCATCTGCTCTCGCCTGAGATCGTCGGCCGCTGGCTTCGCCTTTCTCCGAAGAGCTCATTGATCTTCTCGGTCTCCTGCTCTTGGAACTGAAACTTCACCATCGTTTCTCCGAAGAGCTTCCTGATCTTCACGTCTTGGACTGGGACTGAATTAGTGGTTGCTCCAATCCTAAGACTCCAGCTCTTAGACCATTCGACCAGCTGCTGGTTCCTCTGACTCTCCACGTGCAGTCAGAACCTGGGACTACGTTGCTTCAAACTGTAAGCCCATCTGATAAATCCCTTTTTATCTATATACTCATTCTGTGTATTCTGTTAATCTAGAGAACCCTGTCCAATACACATAGTATATTTTTTTCTGTAAGCATTTCATATTCTATCTTGTGTATCTTATAATTCCACTATCAGAAATTCATATTATTCTATATCTGGTTCCTGTTCATTCTCTTTCTCCTGCTCTGAAACCTGTTTCCTCCGGCGTTTGGGAATTGTCGTGAGCGTCTGCCGGTCGGGTATAATCTGCAGGGATCCTGGGAGCCTATCTTGGCAATTCTTTCTTCCGGGGAGGATTTATACTTCTTTTCTCAAGGGCCAGAGTCTATTACCACACTGTGCACACTTGAGCTCCCTGCAGAGAACCGGGCTTACAGTAGGAGTCTCAGATTTACTTCTTTCGCACAGAGAGCCCAGGGCTTAGTGTCCGGCCCAGGCTGCGCCTCACACCATCTCCCGCTGTCCTGTTTGCCGGCTGCTCCCAGTCTCTGTCAATTCAGTATTCTCTTCCCATCCCTCGCTGACCTTGGGGATTGCTCTTATTTTCCTACAAGCCCAGCAATGCATAAAAAAGTGTTTACTGTAATTTTCCTAAGACCTAGTTATATCATAGCAGGAGGAGTTTTCAGACAAGCTGATTTGCTATACTCCTGGAAGAGGAATTCAGTGCATTTTAAATCTTTAGATTATATCAAGGAGAATGTCTGAATTAACTGTTCCCATGTCTTTGTTTTCTTCTTCTTCTTTCCTTTTTTTTTTCTTCGCATGCTGGGGAAGGAACGCAGGGCCTCATGTATACTAGGCAAGTGCTCTACCACCGAACTATACCCCCAGCCCTGTTCTTGTGTCTTACGCCCCTCTTTTAACACCAATTAAAAGTCAAAGACTTTACTAGTAATAGTATCTAAATAGAATTCACTCAATTATTAATTTTGGTGCTAGGGGTAGAACCCAGGGCCTCATGTATGCTGGGCGAGCACGCTACCACTGAGCTACACCACCAGCCCGGCCGCCCCTAGAACTTAACACCATTCATTTTTTCACCATATGGCTACATTCTACTGTGGCAAGAGATGCTGGTTTTCCATTTACCATAGTGGTATAATGTGTCCTTTAAAGAGGAACACATTTCTGAGGTGGGACAATAGCAATAACAAGACCCTGTCGCAAAAACTAAAAGGACTGGGAGCCTGGTGTGGTGGCACATGCCTATAATCCCAGTACTTGGGAAGCTAAGACCAGAGGATCACAGGTTTGAGGACAGCCTCAGCAACTTAGCAAGACCCTGTTTCAAAAGAAAAAATAAGCCGGGCGTGGTGGCGCACGCTTGTAATCCCAGTACTTTGGGAGGCAGAGACCGGAGGATCCGGGTTTGCGGCCAGCCTCAGCTCTCTTGCTCTCTCTCTCCCTATCTCTCTGTCTCTCTCTCTCTCTGTCTCTCTCTCTCTCTCTTTAGTGAGGCCCTCTGCAACTTCGTGAGACCCAGTTTCAAAATAAAGTATAAAAAAAAAATAGGGCCGGGGGCGTAGCGCGGAGGTAGAACGCCCCTGTGTTCAATCCCCGGTACCGCAAAATAAATAAATAAATAAATAAATAAATAAATAAATAAATAAATAAAAATAAAAAAAGGCTGGGGGCTAGCTTGGTGGTAGAATGTCCCTGGGTTCAATCCCCAAATACCAAAATAATAATAATTAAAAATAATAATAAAGGGCTTGGATGTAGAGTGTCCCAGCTGGGACCCTAAGTGCGGGAATCAAAAGTGGTAGAGCACTTGCCAGCATGTATAAGGCCCTGGGTTCATTCCCCAGGACTGCAAACAAGAACAAAAGAAAGAAAGAAAAGGAGGAATTAATTTCTTTCTTTCTTTTTTTTTAAATTTGGAAACAGGGTCTCGCTAGGTTGCTGAGAGTCTCACTAAGTAGCTGAGGCTGACCGCGAACCTGTGATCCTCCTGTCTCAGCCTCCCCAGTACTGGGATTACAAGCATGCACCACCACACCCGGCTTTACATTTTCAGTTTTTAAATCATCATCTTGTTCTCTCTTTCCAATTCTCTGTCTATGGGGTAGGCAGTCTCTAAAGTGGCCCCTGATAACCCCAGTATTTGTGCTCATGTATGGTGCCACATTGTATCAGGATGTCCTACAGGACATGTGGCAGATATGTCGTATGTCTCTTCTGAACGTGGGTACCCACTCTCCCTCCCTCTCTGCCTCTCTCGTCTGCTCTGAGGAAGCCAGCTTCCATAGCAGCCCTAGGGGGAAGCCCACGGGGCAGGGAAGGAGACCTCTGCCAACAACCTCCACTGGCCTTCCATGCAAATCCTACAGCCTCTGCCGGGCTGCAAGCTGACTACAGCCTGGCCGCCATACTGTCTGTAACCCATAGAAACATGCCTCTAAGCCGCGTGCAGTGGTGCACGCCCATGAGCCCAGGACTTGGGAGGCTGAGACCGGAGGATTGCAGGTTCGAAGCCAGCCTCGGCAACTCAGCAAGACCCTCAGCAACTTAGTGAGACCCTGTTTGCAAATAAAAAAAAGTAATAAAATAAAAGAGAGCTGAGGGTGTAGCTCGGAGGTAGAATGCCCCTGGGTTCAATCTCCAGGACTGCACACAAAAGAAAGAAAGAAAGAAAGAAAGAAAGAAAGAAAGAAAGAAAGAAGGAAGGAAGGAAGGAAGGAAGGAAGGAAGGAAGGAAGTCTGCCTCATAGTCAGCCACCTAATCCACTCCCAGATCCCCAATCCTCAGCACCTGTGACACAATAAATATTTATTGTTGTTTGAAGCTGCTAAACTTTGGGATAATTTGTTACCCAGCAACAGATAGAGAATACAGAGTATTCAGCCAGGCGTGGTGGTGCACACTTGTAATCCCAGTACTTGGGAGGCTGAGACTGGAGGATCCGGGTTTGCAGCCAGTCTCAGCTACTTAGTGAGGCCCTCCGCAACTTAGTGAGACCCTGTTTCAAAATAAAGAATAAAAAAATAGAAAAAAGAATACAGTATATTTATGTATGTATGTATATATTTATTTATTTTTGTGTGTGGTACAGGGGATTGAACCCAGGGACATTCTATCTCTGAGCTACACCTCAGCCCTATTTTATTTTGAAACAGGGTCTCACTAAGTTGTGGAGGGCCTCACTAAGTAGCTGAGGCTGGCCGCGAACCTGCGAGCCTCCTGTCTCAGCCTCCCAAGGACTGGGATTACAAGTGTGCGCCACCACACCACGCCTGGCTTTGTTTTTATTTTGAAACAGGGTCTGGCTAGGTTGCTGAGGCTGATCTCAAACCTGTGATCCTCCTGTCTCAGTCTCCCAAGTACTGGGATTACAGGTGTGGCCACCACATCCGGCTACAGTACATTTCTTGATTGTATCTATGCTCCCATGTGGACTAGGGGTGCTACTTTGGCTCCCTACAATCAGAAGTGTGACACCTGGTAGATTCCAGTACCAGGAGAAGAGCGTAGGATGTCTGAGCATTCCTGAGTTTGAGTCCTGTCTCTGCCAGTTCCTTCCTCCAGCAGGATTGTGGGTAGGCATTCAGACCATCTAGGACCAGGGCGCAGAGATAATGTCTACCTTGCAAAGCTGTTGTGAAGATGATATGAAATGATATACGTAGCCAGGCGTGGTGGCGCACGCTTGTAATCCCTGTACTTGGGAGGCTGAGACAGAAGGATCCAGGTTCACGGCCAGCCTCAGCTACTTAGTGAGGCCTCCGCAACTTAGCGAGACCCTGTTTCAAAATAAAAGAATAAAAAATAGGGCTGAGGGTGTAGCTCAGAGGTAAAATGCCCCTGGGTTCAATCCCCAGTATTGCCAAATAAAATAAAATAAAATAAAATAAAAAATAGGGCTGGGGGTGCAGCTTGGAGGTAGAATGCCCTTGGGTTCAATCCCCAGTACCGCAATAAATAAATAAATAAATAAATAAATAAATAAATAAAATCATTTGTGGGAACCACAGGATAATCCCACTGGGGCACAAATGCACACAGGCGGCCAGGTCTGCTCACCAAGTTGATAGGAAGGCGTTTGGGACAACTGGTCCCTTTCAAAGCAGGTCTTTTTCTTGTCCCCAGGAAGGAGAGAGTCTGGCTGTTTTATCAAGAGTGGTCTGTAAATGACATCTCCCCGACAGACACTCGGGCGCTTGAGAGCAAGTGCAACGCCCCGTATTAAGTTTACTTGGCTAATTTTAAACCTCTGGGCATCCATCATGTACTTTCATCCAAAATTACATGCTGTATCTGGGCTTTTCTTAGGACTGGTCCATGCAGCAGGTAAATAAACAGCCCTGTGAAGGGACCATAAAATAGCTTTGTAAAAGCTGAGGGTGTCTGTCCTCCTGGGGCCGGGCGGCAAGTCACCCGTCTCGGGGAGCTGTCATCCAGCTACTGTGCAGTCTGCCAAGGCTTGGCGTTATGGGACGACTCAGGATAAATAACAGCCCAGGTTAATGGAGGCCGCCAGCCCCAGGAGCCCTTCTTTGGCTAAATCAGTCACCTTCAAAAGCTGCCAGCGCTTTGGAAATCATCGCGGTGGGGTCTGCGCAGTTCCCGTCCTGGCCACGAGAGGGCGGCAGGGGACATGCGGCCGGGGTGCTGGGGCCAGGCTGGAGGGGTTTGGCAGGTTCCTTCCGGTCCCCCACGAGGTCGCCTGGAGACAGGACAAATATAGAGTAAACAGCAGTCGGAGCCTGCAATTTGGGTGCCACGGCTTCAGATGTCAGCTTCTTTCTTTTTGTGACTTCTCTCTCTTTAAAAAAAAAAAAAAAACATCTAATGAGAGGGAAAGGCGCTGGTGTTTGGAAATAGAAATCTCCTTTTCAGGTCAAGGTCTAGACTCAGATTTGCCTGGCGGGGCAGGGCCGTGTCTTCTAACATAAATTAATACATTTATTCACCCACGTAAACTGCCTACCTCCCTGATGGGTCACCTCAGGGCCTGGCCACCTCTGCCCCCCCTCCCTGGGACCCAAGCCACCTTCCCCTGGGAATCCTTACCTAGCCTTCTGAGTTTTTATTTATTTATTTTTTGTACTGGGGATGGAACCCGGGGCATTCTACCTCTGAGCTACACCCCCGGCCCTATTTTTTATTCTTTATTTTGAAACAGGGTCTCACTAAGGTGCAGAGGGTCTCACTAAGTAACTGAGGCTGGCCGTGAACCCGGATCCTCCTGTCTCAGCCTCCCAAGTACTGGGATTACAAGTGTGCACCACCATGGCCGTCTTCCTATTTTCTATTTTGAAGCAAGGTCTTGCTAAGTTGCCAAGGGTTTGGCTAAGATGCAGAGGCTGTCCTCAAACCTGTGATCCTCCTGTCTCAGCCTCCCCAGTCCTGGGCTTTCAGGCATGTGCCACCATATCCAGCTGAATCATTTATTTATTTACTTATTTACTTATTTATTTATTGTGGTACTGGGAACTGAACCCAGAGGCATTCTACCTCCGAGCTACATCCCCAGACCAATTTTATTTCTTATTTGGAAACAGGGTCTCACTAGGTTGCTGAGAGCCTCACTACTTGCTGAGGCTGTCCTTGAACCTGCGATCCTCCAGTCTCAGCCTCCCAAGTACTAGAATTACAAGCGTGTGCCACCACACCCAGCTTGGTTGAATCTTTAAAAATATTGAGCAGATCAAGTCTGTCCCTGGAGCAAAGCCCCCTCTACGATTCCCATGACACCCCACCCCGGGCTTCTAAACTCTGCCTCCTCTCTGTCTCTCTCCTATACACATAAGGTTCTCAAGCCTCTCATGCCCTCCGCCTTCCAGGCACGCCGACTTTCTTTTTAATTCTGGAACTTTCCAAGCCCACCCAAGCCTCGGGCTCTGGGCTTTTGGATTATTCTTCATTCTGGGCGGAGGGGAGCTGCTTCCACAGCATAGAAGCCACGGAGTCCCACGAGCCCTGAGCTTAGAAGGGCACCAGGCTGTTAAAGCTCTGCAGGCGCCATCTTGAAATCATCAGTGGTGTTGATTGAGGCTCCACGTTTTCATTTTGCCCTGGCCTGTGAATCGGGGAGCGGGTCCCCCTCTATCCAGAACACACTGCTCTTTGCGGGTCTGTCTTCTTCGTCAGCCAGGTCTTCTCCACTCAAATGTCGCCTTCTCAGAGAGGCTCTCCCTGGACACCTGTGCAGAGGAGCCCCACTGGACTCCTTTCTTGCTAGAGCTGTTCTAGTCATCCCTGTGTGGAACGGCCCGGCCCTGCCCTGCCCTGCCCAGACCTCTCCTCTTGTCTCCTCTGCTGTCTGCCCCTCTTGTTCACACCCACCTGCCCACAACTGTGTCCCCACTCAAATCTTGGAGTTGACCACTCTGTCATGCCTGGTGCGTGGGAATTGAGTGCGGGAGACAGGACCTGGGAGGAGGGAGGGGTGAGTCTGATGGCGGGGGCTGGCGTGCTCAGCCAAGTCCTCAAGGACCCGCTGTGCTTTCAGCCCAGCCTCGGAGGAATCTTTTCCCTCCCAGAGTGCAATCAACAACCAGTTTCTTTGTCCTGTTGACTCAGCCCTGTGCACTCTTAGCAAGGTTCTGTCTGTGCTCTGTACCTGGGTCATCGCGGAGGTCTTCACCCCAGGCTGCTGACGGCCACCCACCTGGAGGCTGGTTATGTTGGAGTCGGCGACCTGACCTGCTCGAGGAAGGGGGAGCTTTTGCTGCAAAACCATCCACAGTCAGAGTGATTTTTTTTTTTTTTTTGCAGTGGTAGACATGGAACCCGGTCCTCACAGGTGCTGCGCAAGCGCTCTACCTGTGAGCTGCACCCCAGCCCCGCCAGAGCCATTCATGAGTTGCCTGGTTTGGTGAGTGGGCTTTGACTATTGGAGCTTCTTTTTCTTCTAGTGGAAAAAAGAGTCCTCCTCTTCCTCCCCCCTCCGCCTCCACCTCTTCCTCATCCTCCTTCTTCATCCTTCTCTTCCTCCTTATTCTCCTCCTTATTCTCCTTCTTCTTCTCAGGGTCTTGCTGGGCATGGTGGGGTGCGCCTGTCATCCCAGTACTGGAGAAGCTAACATAGGAGGAGCGCAGGTTCAAGGCCAGCCTCAGCAACTTAGTGAGACCCTCAGCAACTTGGCAAGAACCTGTTTCAAAATAAAAAATAAAATAGGGATGGGGGTGTAGCTCAAAGGTAAAATGCCCCTGGGTTCAATCTCTCGTGAGAGAGAGAAAGAGAAAGAGAGAGAGAGAGAGAGAAAGAGAAAGAAAGAGAGAGAGAGAGAGAAACTGACTCACTATATTTCCCAGGTTGACCCCAAACTCCCGGGCTCAAGCAATCCCCCACCTCAGCCTCCCAAGTAGCTGGGACCACAGGTATACCCAGATTTTCTCTTCATTTTAAATCTTTGCTAGGGCGTAGTGGTGCACACTTGTTATCCCGGTACTTGGGAGGCTGAGACAGGAGGATAGCAGGTTTGAGGACAGCCTCAGCAACTTAGCAAGACTGTGTTTCAAAATAAAAAATAAAATCGGGCGGGCTGGGGGTGCAGCTCGGAGGTAGAAAGTCCCTGAATTCAATCCCCAGTACCACACACACACACACACACACACACACACACACACACACACACACCTCTTTGCTAAACTCTAGTGCGCAGGCCCAGGCAGAGCAGCGTCCTTTCCCACGTCAGCACACTTCTGTCTGCAGGTCCCCTTACATGGCATGGACCTTCCTGGCACGGATGAGCTGTGAAATTCGAAATTCTAGACCAGAACCGGGGGGGGGGGGCAAATTCCTCTCTGACTTGCCGGGCTGTTGCTCCGACCCCAGTCCCGCAGCTGAAGAAGAAACCACTGGTATTTTCTTCCCTCCCACGTGGAGCGGGGGGCTCGCAGCCTCTGGACTCTGGCTCCACGCAGTTCGCTCCAACAGGCGTGCTGCTGATGGCGTTTACACGAGCACCCCAGGTCCGCCTTATCCTGGGTGGAGCCCCGGAAGGACATCTAGGACCACGCAGCCCGAGTCTGTGGTTTGCACACGGATGAGGTTTCTTCTGAACTTTCTCCAGCGACGAAAAAATAATTCAAGGCTAGGGCCTTCTGAGACAAAGGGTCCAAATGGTATTATGTTGTAGTGTTCAGTTAAAATGTAACTTTGTTTGTCTGTTTGTTTTTGGTACTGGGGATAGAACCCAGAGGCATTCTATCTCTGGGCTACATCCCAGCCTTGTTTTATTCTTTGTTTGGAAACAGGATCTCGCTAGGTTCATGAGAGTCTCACTACTTGCTAAGGCTGTCTTCGAACCCGTGATCCTCTTGTCTCAGCCTCCCAAGTACTGGAATTACAGGTATGCGCCACCATGCCTGGCTTAACTTTGTTGTTATCACTGCTGCTGGTTGCTGATTTGCCCAGAGCTGCTGGGCTAGACCAGGGACCCTCTTATCCAATTTATTCAAGAAATCCTAGCGGGGTGCGGTGACGCATGCCTGTAACCCCAGTACTTGGGAGGCTGAGACAGGAGGATTGCAGGTTCAAGGCCAGCCTCAGCAATTTAGTGAGACCCTTGGTAACTCAGTGACATCCTTGGCAACTTAGTAAGACTCTGTTTCAAAATAAAAAAATAAAAAGGGCTGGGGTTATAGCTCAGAGGTGGAATGCCCCTGGGTTAAAACCCTAGAACAACAACAAAAAAAAAAAGAAGAAAAAAAAAAAAGAAATAAAGATATTCTTATTGGCCATCCATTCCATAACAAGCACATACATATATATACACACACATACACACATATATATACACATATATGATCTCTCTCTAAATATATATGATCTCAATATATATAATCTCAAATATTATATATAAGATATATATCTCATATATTATAATATTACATATTATAATATATATTATCTCTATATATACATATATACATCTCTCTATATATATACATATACATGTATACATATATATATGAGATGATATCTAGCTAACGGGATGGGGGTGAGAGTTAAATCAGATGTCATGTGACCATGCTTAAGCCTGGTGCTCCCAATTTAGAAGCAACTCAGTCAATGGTTGTTAACATTGAAACTATTGCACCACATAGAGAAACAGCCCTTATTGCTTTATTCTGTGTTTTTCAGCTTGTGAGTTTTTTCCCTTTTCCTTTTTTTTTTTTTTTTTTTTTGGTGGTACTAGGAATTGAATTCAGGGGCCTCTCACATACGAGGCCAGTGTTCTACCATGGAGCTGCAGCCCCAGCCCAGAATGTAATTTTTTTTTAATATAAGAAAATGGAGACCGGGCGTGGTGGTGCACGCTTGTAATGCCAGTACTTTGGGAGGCGGAGACCGGAGGATCCGGGTTCGTTGCCAGCCTCAGCTCTCTCTCTCTCTCTCTCTCTCCCTGTTTCTCTCTCTCTCTCTCTCTCTCTCTCTCTCTCTCTCTCTACTTACTGAGGCCCTCTGCAACTTCGTGAGACCCAGTTTCAAAATAAAGTATAAAAAATAGGGCCGGGGGTGTAGCGCGGAGGTAGAACGCCCCTGGGTTCAATCCCCGGTACCGCAAAAAAAAAAAAAAAAAGAAAATGGTCGGTTTCAGCTATAAAAGTAATACTGTTTAAAGGTTTGCTACAGCCTTAACTGTGGTTTTATTAGATCCCAGAACCTGAGAATCTGCCAAGGACTCATTTTTGCAAGGAAAGTAATGGGGGAAAAATAATGATTTGGGCTATTAACATCCCAATTTGCAGTTAATTTTTCAGGAACACATCTTGTCCCTACAGTGCGGGGCAGGTACACCCCAGATGAGACGAAACATCTCCTCATCTCCTTTCTGCTCCTTCATTCCTTCATAATCAGGAAAACAACAGCCCGTCCACAGGGCTGATCTCTTGGAAACAAGGCCTTGACAACTCTCGTCCAGAGGTCTCGTCTGCAAGGTGCTTGCTCATCTAAGAGGCCTTTATTTTGGGGGGTGGGGAGGGGTACAGGGGATTGAACTCAGAGGCATTCTACCCCCGAGCTACACCCCTAGCCCTATTTTTTATTCTTGATTTTGAAACAGGGTCTCACTAAGTTGCAGAGGCCATTGCTGAGTTGCTGAGGCTGGCCGCGAACCCGGATTCTCCTGTCTCAGCCTCCCCAGTCCTGGGATTCCGGGCACGCACCACCACGCCCAGCTCTTTTCTGGGGTTCTTGTCCGCAAGGTGCTGGCTCATCTAAGATGCATTCTTGTTTTCAAGGCAGCAATTTTGCTTCTTTCTCCTCCACTTCCAATGCGCACTGTCCTTCAGGGCAGAGGACTCCCGCCCTGAGCTCTACCAGTCAGGATATTGAAAGTCGGTGCGACTTCCAGGCAAGCATCACCCACCGACAGCTCCCGAATAACTAATCAGGAGAGGGAAACGGAGCATCACAACGCAGGGCTCATTTTCTGCTCCAACAGGACCGGTGATTGAGCTGAGGGAGAGGCCCCGCTTCACCTTCCGCGTGTATGCACGTCCTGCATTGGGGGCTAGAGGGTAGACCAGATGCCCAGAAGGACTCTGCTTGTAGGACCTGGACACAGGGCAAGGAAACTGGTCATGAGGTGTCGCTGCTAGTGAGGCCTCCCCCCTGGCTCTTCCCACGCTTTCAGGTGATGAGATCTACCCTCCACTGAGGTCATTTGCTCTTTAAGGAATCACAGACAGCTGGTATCTTCTTAGACGCTGGAGAGATTCCAAATTCAGATGCTCCAATCTGATCCTAGTAGGCCCAAGTGCTTCCCCTTAAGCCCAGTGGTGACTGACAGCATTTCACAATGAGCCAGCCTGGTCAAGAGTAGTGTTTATGGGCCCTTGGTGTGGTGGCACACGCCTGTCATCTCGGTATTTGGGAGGCTGAGACAGGAGGATTGCAGGTTTGAGGCTACCCTAGGCAATTTAGCAAGACCTTCAGCAATTTAGCGAGACCTGTTTCAAAAGAAATAATAAAAAAAGGGCCAGGGTATAGGTCAGAGGTAGAATGTCCAGGGGTTCCATGCCCAGTGTTCCCCACTCCCATCAAAGTCCCTGCCTCAGAAAACTCAAAGCTGCCCTCAAGATGGAGCTGGGCATGGTGGCGCACGCTTGTCATCCCAGTGCTTGGGAGGCTGAGACCGGAGGATCCGGGTTCGCGGCCAGCCTCAGTTACTTAGTGAGGCCTCTGCAACTTAGTGAGACCCAGTTTCAAAAATAAATAAAAAGAATAGGGCTGGGGGTGTAGCTCGGAGGTAGAATGCCCCTGGGTTCAATCCCCGGTACCGCCAAAAAAAAAAAAAGACTAGTGTTTAGGGGGCTGCTGGGACCCAGGACTCATGTCCATGGCTCAGGTCCTGACTTTCGCTGTCTTCCTTCCCTCCCTAATATCTGGCCTAGGGCTGGCTCAAGGTCCTGTGTGTACACAGCAGGCACTCTATAAATGCTTGCTGACAGACATGCTTTTGACACACACAATTAGCTCACTTTGCTTAATCCCTTTCTTTCCTTGAGTGGTTTTGGGCTTGCCCAGGCCCCACTCACCTTTCCCTTCTGCCGCCTGCTCTCCTTCCTTGATCAGAGGCCCAGCGGGGCCTCACCTGCTCGGGAGAGAGCTAGTCCCGTGACCACGGAGGAGCCTTCCCAGCTCTGATAAACCCATCTGCTTTGAGGGCAGCCAGGAAGCGCATGCGCCTTGAATGTAGAAGATGATGGGGGTTGAGGAAAGAGGACAGTGCCATGGGCCACGCACAAAGCTTGGTTTATTTTTATATTATTTAATTAATTAATTAATTAATTAATTTATTTATTTTTGCGGTACTGGGGCTTGAACCCAGGGGCATTCTACCTCCGAGCTACACCCCAAGCCCTATTTTTTTATTCTTTATTTTGAAACAGGGTCTCACTAAGTTGCAGAGGCCTCACTAAGTAGCTGAGGCTGGCCGTGAACCGGGATCCTCAGGTCTCTGCCTCCCAAGCACTGGATTACAAGTGTGTGCCACCACGCCCGGCTTTATTTATTTATTTATTTATTTATCTATCTATTTATTTATTTGCAGTACTGGGGATTGAACCCAGGGGCATTCTACCTCCGAGCTACACCCCCAGCCCTATTTTTTTTATTCTTTATTTTGAAACAGGGTCTCACTAAGTTGCGGAGGGCCTCACTAAGTAGCTGAGGCTGGCCATGAACCCGGATCCTCCGGTCTCAGCCTCCCAAGTACTGGATTACAAGCGTCTGCCACCACTCCCGGCTCAAAGCTTGGTTTAGTTAAATCTTTTCTTATCGTTTGGGTGGAGTGTGCACTGGAAAGCTTGATCCCCGGGGAGATGGTGGAACCTGTAAGAGGTGCATCCTGGTGGAAGGCGAGGGAATCCCTCATGAGGGATTAATGATTGTCTCCTGGGAGTGGGTTAGGCTTCTTGCTTCTCTGACCCTTCTGGAACTGGCAAGTTCCCTTTGTGCTTCTCTGCCATGTAGTGATGTAGCCAGGGAAACTGCGTCAGGAGGCCAGTACCATGCTGTTTGGCCCCTGATGGAATCATGAGCCAAGCGAACCTCTTTACTTGATAAGGTACCCAGACTCGGGTATCTTGTTATAGCAACACAAAACAGACGGATGCACCTCCCAACAATGCTACTTTGAAGAAGGTGTTACTCCCTTTGTATGGAGGAAGGATGAGAAACACAGGAAGGTTGGTTCACCCCAGTCACATGACCACCCAGGGATAGAGTAAGGAATGAGGACGAGGCCTAAGAAATCAGCCCCTTCAGGAATCTTGGGCATGTTCACACTGGCGATCTCTGGAGAAGAGAAACCAGAGGTGGGCACACTTCCTGGAACATTGTGGATTAAATTTCCAAAACTATGATCAGAGTGTTAAACACCTGCTTATTCACCTCATGGTATTTATTTATTTATTTATTTAGGCACTGGGGATTGAACCCAAGGGCATTCTACCTCCGAGCTACACCCCCAGCCCTAATTTTTATTCTTTATTTTGAAACAGGGTCTCACTAAGTTGCGGAGGGCCTCACTAAGTAGCTGAGGCTGGCCGCAAACCCAGATCCTCCAGTCTCAGCCTCCCAAGTACTGTGATTACAAGCGTGCGCCACCATGCCGGCTTCATGGTCTTTATTTGGTTAGTTTTGCTCTGGGTTAGAAGTTAATGAGAGGAGAGAGTGTCATGAAGCCTTTTTACAGACTGGTGTGTTTTCCCCACCACTACGGGGTGTCCAACAGCTCAGTCGCATTGTGACCCAGAGAAAGTCAGAGCCCACAAGCTAATGGCTCCATCTCACAAGACGCCCCACCCTGGATGCCAGGCCTGTCTCAGGCCACCCGCACTCCTGACCCACTGGCTGTGAAGTCGGGTTCTCAGGACTCCTTCCTCAGGGTTGGTAATTTACTAAAATGACTCACAGAACTTAGAAAAGGGCTTTACTTGTGTTTGCTGGTTTTGTTATAAAGGACGCAATCCAGGCACAGTGGAGGTGTGGAGGGGTGGGGGTGACTCAGGACCTCCACACCCTCCCAGGGGCTCTGTGCTCACGAACCTGGAACTCTGCATCTCATTATTCAGGCTGTACTGACCCAATCTCCAGCCTCCCCCCTTCCCTGGAGGTCCTTGGGGATGTGGAGGAGAGGGGGGACCTGGGAGGCCCCATCACCTGATCCCTTGACCTGCCCTAAGCCACCGCCTGAGCCCAGACTCAGGTGTGAGCTAAAGGAGCTTGTTAAAAGCTGGGCATGGTGGTGCACGCTTGTAATCCCAGTACTTGAGAGGCTGAGACCGGAGGATCACAGATTTGAGGCCAGCCTCAGCTACTTAGGCCCTCCACAACTTAGTGAGACCCTGTTTCCAAATAAAAAATAAAATAGGGCTGGGGTGCAGCCCAGAGGTAGAATGACTCTGGGTTTAATCCCTAGTACCAAAAAGGAAAAAAAAAAATAGTCCCACCTCATCTCCAGGTAACGCCTCAGGCCTGACCACGTGACCCGGGCTGTTCTAAGAAGACGCAAGAAGCAGCTTCTCCGGGCCTGGGAGAATGAGCAGCGTCCTTTTCCTTCACCCTGATGCTACAGTGTGGGGATGTGGTGCTCGCAGCCACCGGGGCCATTTTGTGACCAAGGCAAGCATTAATTAAGCACCACCTGTGTGCGTGCGGGGCCCTGAACCAGTGCGGAGCCTGTGCACAAATCGACCGAGAGCAGAGGGAGAATGAAGGCGAGAGGCCTCTCTAGGAGTCTCCGCCACATGCGCCAATCAAGTCGTGTCTTTCCTGAAGCCGGTTGGAAGCTTGAGTTGGGTTTTGTGTCTCTTGGAACTGGAACGACAGCAAGGGCAGAGAACATAGAGCCAGCAGCCTCATTCTCATTTCAGTCTCAGAGCCATCGAAGTCACTGCTCCCACAGCGGAGTGGCCTCGATTAGAAACGGGGGAAAGACATGGGATACTCAAACCACGCAAGCCGGGTGCTGTGGTGCACCTGTCATCCCAGTACTTGGGAGGCTGAGACAGGAGGATCGCAGGTTCAAGGCCAGCCTCAGCAACATAGTGAGACTCTCAGCAACCTAGCAAGACCCTGTTTAAAATACAAAGTAAGCCGGGCGTGGTGGCACATGCCTGTAATCCCAGTACTTGGGAGGCTGAGACGGGAGGATCGCAGGTTCGAGGACAGCCTCAGCAATTCAGTGAGGCCCTCCGCAACCTAGTGAGACCCTGTTTCCAAAGAAATCAAATTGGTCTCGGGGTGTAGCTCAGAGGTAGAATGCCTCTGGGTTCAGTTCCCAGGACCACACACAAAAAATTACCCAGCCTCAGGTGTTCTATTACAGTAGCACCAAACAAACTGAGACAGAGCTCGACCCCCTGAACTGCTCGGTGGAAGTTAATGTGGGCTTGTTTCCTCCGCTGACCCTGTACAGCTCCTCTTAGAAGATTCCCGAGGAAGGGACCTTAGGCATCATCCGCCTCAGGAGCCTCATTTAGAGATGAGACTGGGGACAAGAGAGGTTAGTGATTATCTCAAGATGACAGATCGAGTTAGAGGCTGCACTGGCCGCAGGACACAGGTCTGCTGACTCATAATTGCGGGCTTAGTCTTCTGCTGGAAGCAGGATAGAGGGTGACAACCAGCGGTGTTCTGAAGTCGACTCCTGCCCACCCCTAAGTCAGTCATAAAGCATTTAGGAATCCTGCATATCTGTTGGTAAACACAGTCATTCTTAGAAATTAAATCGGGGGTGCCGCTGTGGTGCACGCCTGTAATCCCAGTGCTTAGGAGGCTGAGAGAGGAGGATCGCAGGTTCGAGGCCAGCCTCGGCAATTTAGTGAAACCCTGCTTAAAAAAATTAAATCATATAACTTACAATTGAATAAATTTTACATATATACATATATATATTTTTTTTGTGGTACCGGGGATTGAATGCAGGGGTGTTCTACCTCCGCGCTACACCCCCGGCCCTATTTTTTATACTTTATTTTGAAACCGGGTCTCACGAAGTTGCGGAGGGCCTCACTAAGGAGAGAGAGAGAGAGAGAGAGAGAGAGAGAGACAGGGAGAGAGAGAGAGAGAGAGCTGAGGCTGGCCGCGAACCTGGGTCCTCCGGTCTCCGCCTCCCAAAGTACTGGGATTACATGCGTGCGCCACCACGCCTGGCTATTGAATAAATTATATTTAAAGATGAAGGTAATCATGAACGCTCATAAAGCATTATTTATAAGAGCCAAATAATGGAGACAACCAGATGTCTGTCAACAGATGAATAGATGTGGTCTCACCACACAATGGAATATTATTCAGCCATAAAAAAAGGAATGAAGTACTGGTCCATGCTTCAATATGGGTGAACTTTGTAGATATTCTCAGTGAAAGAAGACAGACATGAAAGGCCACATATTGTATGATTCCATTTATGAAATATCCAAAATGGGCGAATTTGTAGAGACAGAAAGCAGATTAGTGATCGCCAAGGGGGATAGTAGAGGGAGTGACTGCTTCATGGGGAGGGATGTCCATTTGGGGTGATGAGAAGTTTGCGGCAATGGTTAGACAACATCGTAATGCTTTTAGTATTGTCTGTGTTCTTGAGGTTATTTATATTTGTTTTGTCTATGTGGGAGAAATTATGTAAACATGATGAACTACCGGGCCTCGCTTCTCAACTCCACGCTCAGCCACATCACATCGGGAGCTCAGAATCTGCCCCGGTGGGACTATTTATAACACGGATCCTGGAAAACACTACAAATCGGGGCAGTGTGTGTGTGTATATGTGTGTGTTAGTAGAATAATTTAAGAATATATATATAGCCCGGCATGGTGGCGCACGCCTGTAATCCCAGTACTTGGGAGGCTGAGACAGGAGGATTGCTGGTTCAAGGCCAGCCTCGGTAACTTAGTGAGACTCAGCAACTTAGCGAGCCCCAGTTTCAAAATCTAAAAAATAAAAAATAAAATAGGGCCGGGGTGCAGCTCAGTGGTAGAATGCCCCTGGCTTCAATCCCTAGTACCACACACACACACAACAGGAATATATAGAGAAAAAATATATTTAATTGTATAGATTTAAGAATATAGACTGTATATAAGAATATGGGGGTTGGAGATGTGGCTCAGTGGTAGATCACTTGCCTAGCATGCAGGAAGCCCTGAGTGCAACCTCTAGCAACACACGCACACACGCACACGCACACGCACACGCACACACACACACACACGCACGCACACACGCACACACA
>PVJS01025735.1:0-21700 GCA_004027185.1 Glis glis
AGGGCCAGGGGTGTAGCGCGGAGGTAGAACGCCCCTGCGTTCAATCCCCGGTACCGCCAAAAAAAAAAAAAAAGGGATCCTTTCTTTCTTTTTGGGGGGGAGGGGTGCTGAGGACTGAACTCAGGGCTTAGCACATACAAAGCATATTTTCTATCACTGAGCTACACTTCCAGCTTCTTAAAGAGATTATTTTCTTTTTTCTTTTAAAAGATGGGGGTCAGTGGGCCATGGTGGCACATGCCTGTAATCCCAGTACTTGGGAGGCTGAGACAGGAGGATCGCAGCTTCGAGGACAGTCTCAGCAAGTAGTGAGATGCTCATCAACCTAGCAAGACCCTGTTTCAAAATAAAAATAAAAGAGGGCTGGAGGTGTAGCTTGGAGGTAGAATGCCCCTGGGTTCATTCCCCAGTGCCACAAAATAAATAAAAAAAAATAAAAGGTGGGGCTCCCAGCCAGGTGAGGTGGTGCACACCTGTAATCTCAGTACTTGGGAGGCTGAGACAGGAAGATCACAGGTTGAAGGACAGCCTCAGCAAGTAGTGAGACTCTCATCGACCTAGCGAGACTCTGTTTCAAAATAAAAATAAAACAGGGCTGGGGGTGTAGGTCGGAGATAGCATGCCCCTGGGTTCAATCCCCAATACTGAAGAAGAAAAAAAAAAAAGATGGGGGTCTTGCAATGTTGCCCAGGCTGGCCCTGACCTCCTGGGCTTAAGTAATTCTCCTGCCTCTGTCTCCTGAGTAGCTGTAACTACAGGTGTGTGTCACTGTGCCTGGCTCCTTAAAGAGATTCTTGAAGTGCCTCGCGCTTGGAGACACCAAGCCCCTAGAAGTGCTGGGAGCCTGGGAATCTGTATTGACAGAGAGCTGCTGGATGATCTAGATGTGCAGCCAGCACTGGGAGCCACGCTGCCACTTACTTGGATCTGATTTCTTGGATGTTTCTGGCCTCAGGTGGTTGGGCCAGAAGATGGGTCAAGAGCTCTTTCAAGTAAGTGATTAACAGTGTGGCTCTTCTTCCTAAAATAACGCAAGTTTACACTTTCTGAATGTACTTTTAGGAGCTTCTTGGACCTCAGCTAAAAAAATTTTTTGGAGGCATTACAAGAATCCAGGAGAAACGAGGACCTGACTTGATCCTTTGGTGGACTGGGTCAAGCTCTTTGTGCAGCGTGGCTTAGCTCACCTTCAGTATGTCGCTGTCGTAGGTGTAATCGATGGCGGGGGAGATGCGCTGGGAGAAGATCTGGCCCATCATGGTGCGGTAGGCCTTCCCATCCACGTTGGCCAGTGTGTGATGCAGCACCTCGTGCAGCTCTGATTCCTCCATCTGGGGTGGGGGCAGCAGCTCACTCTTGAGCAGTTCCGTGGCTGTAGGCCGTTTTGCTGGATCGTGGTTTAACAGCCAGGAGATGACAGATTTCTATAAGGAAACCCAGGCGCTCAGCTAATGGGATGCAGTGGATAATGCTTAGCAATCCCCCTGACATGGAGGAACTGACATGATACAACCTTCATGCAAGTTATGTTAAACTGGTAATAACAATACCTCATTCAGAATTATAGCACTAAAGTTTTGCATGTGGGGAAACTTATGTAATGCTCAGTCTGTCCGCATTTTCCGTGTTGCCTCCTTTCAGATGAAAGGCAATGGGCATGCATGGGACGTGGTTCTGGTCGTGGCTCTGCTGTTGTTCTGGTGTCACGTTTATACGACCCCAACTAAACGCTCCAGGGAACCTATTATGTATCTGGTGGTGGGAGAACAGTCCTCATCATGAGGGATGGTTTACCTGCTGCTCTCATGTGTGTAGTTCAATAGTGTTCCTGGGCCACCATAGCTGTCACCATGTGGAAATATTGGATATGATTGATCATGTTATAGGGAAAGACTATGAAATGAACATTTACTTATGTACCCAGAAACTAAGGAAATGACTCAATTCAAATAACTACTAAGAAGTAACAAAAGAAGTAGAAAAATGACAATATGCTTTCTAATGGTTCTTCACCAATTAAACAAATGTGGCAGAATGGGTCACTATATCCATAAATAAATGTCATTTTAGACATTACCAAATTATGGAATGTTAGTGCTAATAAAATAAATGGTACAGAATACATATATATAAATGGTACAGAATACATATACACATATATACATATATATATTTTTATATATATATATTTTCCCACATATATATATATATGTGGGAAAAACTAAAGTCTAGAGAAGTAAGTGGCATGTCTACCCAGACATATAACCAATAAGCGAGAAGTAACAAATTACTGCAATGTTCTATTTATGTTTCTGTTCCCAATGTTAATCATTTAAAAATTTTTCGCCTGAACATAACTGTCAATAAAAGTCAGTTTAAAGAATAAATTTCCATCTGAAGAGAGTATTAATCACTGAAGTTTCCATCAAGACAAAAAACTGGCACTAAGAAGGCAAATCAAAAGTACAATACGCGAATGCACTAATTATTCTTTAATATTAGCTGATGCCAATGTTAGTTTATGACACGTATTATGTACACACACCCTCACACTCAGATATTTATGGTATATGGAAGAAATTATCTTGCTTTAAAATACTGTCATATCAGATCTTTTAGAAAATGCAACCCTTCCCCCACAGTCTGAGCTACTTCAACCACAAAATAGGACAAAAGTATAATTTTAAGTTATATTTTTTCTTAAAGGTCTCAAGTTTTATCTAAAAACAATGAGCTACAAAAACATTCTTATTTTTTTTCCCTCAACAGCTAAGCTAAGCTGAGGGTCCAAATAGCACTTCAAAATCACAATGAAGGACACAAAAGAGCCCTGTAGTTTGTTAATTTTCTCTGCCAGCCCTTGGCATTTTTATTGTGTTTTTCAAGTCAAATAACATTGTAAGTGCTTTATCTTTTGATACTTTTCCCCAGTTGTTCCCAGGACACAAGAGAATGAGTGGCAGAAGATTACTAATTGAAAAATAAGAAAAACAATAATTAAAAACCCAAGTCTGAAGACACAGCAATTAAAGCATCAGAAAATTACCTGTTTTGTATGCTCTCCATCATCAAAGTCTTCAGGAAACTTTGGAGAAGTGGGCTAAAAGAATATTATATTCAAATCAGCAAGTGCTTGGCAGACTGCCACAGTGAAAGCATTTATTCACCCCAAGTGAGAAAAACAAATACAGAAATTAAAATTAAAAAAATTGAAATTCAATAACAAGGAAAGACTGAGGATTTACCTTCTTGAAGCTTGATGTTCGCTTTCCCAAGTACATACACTTATTTATTTTTTTGTGGTACTGGGAATTGAACTCAGGGGCATTCTACCTCTGAGCAACACCCCCGGCCCTATTTTATTTTTTGTTTTGAAACACGGTCTCGGTAGGTTGCTAAGGTTGTCCTCGAGCCTGCGGTCCTCCTGTTTCAGTCTCCCAAGTACAGGGATTACAAGCGTGCACCACCACGCCTGGCTAAACGCATTTATTTAAATATGAAGTTTACCCAAATGGCAGCCTAGGTTATAGAAAGCACCTTCTCTGAGGACAAAGTATTTAAAAATCTAACAGTTTCAGAAGAAGACAAAGTTGGTTTATTAAACACATAGCTGAAAAAGGTAAAAAAAAAAAAACCCACCAAACCGCCAACACAAGGTAAGAGAAAAACATTAACACTAAAACTACTATGTCTCAAAAGGTTCTCACTTCTCTAATAGGACCCCAATTAAAAAATTAACTTCATGGTTTAGATATTCTTGAATTGAAGGAACCAACATGAATTTTAGACTAAAGAAAGGTACTTCATCAAGGAAATAATCAGCCAAGAGCATTCCAATCAAAGTAAGGCAAGAGCAATTACTTTATTTACTCCTACACTTTACAAGCACAGCGGTCTACACTGTACTGGCAGTATAACCACTCAACCATTTTCCAAAATATGTAGAAGTCAGGTAGCACACCCCTATTTCCCCAGCTACGCAGGAGGCCAAGGCAGGAGGATCACAAGTTGGAGGCCAGTCTGGGAAACTTAGGGAGACCCTGTCTCAAAATTAAAATGGGCTGAGAATGCAACTCAATGGTAGAGCAACCCTGAATTCAATCCCCAGTACTGCAAAAAATAAATACTGACAGTCTATGGCTACCCAAATGCTCTTTTAGCATTTAAATGAGATGACTTCCCTTGTTTAGAAAACATTTCACTGCAAAGGGAGAACTGGTTAGCTTGACATGTCTCAGCACATGAGTCATTAAAATTATAGTAGACTGCCTCTTCTTTATTATAAATACCAGGAAAATATCCTGCTCCCGGTTCTGATCTATGTGTGAAGTGAGGTTACTGGAATTAAATGCACCAAAACATCTGATACATACATCTCTGAGCTGGGTGAGAACAAAGATCCTTTCTGAGGCCGTCACCATGGGGTGATAGGACATCTCAAAGAAGATAATTCCCAGGCTGAATAGATCTACTTTCTGAAGGGAAAAAAAGAATTGCAGTTAGAGAGCTTTGATATGAAAATATAATTTACCAGGGAATTACAGGATCAGCACTGTTAGCTGAAATAATGTTTGCCTAAGCGCAAAACATGTCACACTAGAAAAATTTGGTGATTTGTTCTAAAAATTATAGGTATAAAGACTGTTTAGTTAATGATAAAATATTTGGCATGATTTTGCTTAACATTTTCCTTGAAAATTAATTGTAACCAGTTTAGTTTTATACACACACACACACACACACACACACATCATTCATGGCTGAAGACTGAAAATAATGACTAAAGAGCAAAGACGACCAAGACTTGCCGTAAGAATTTGCTCTGGGCTGAGGATGTAGCTCAGCGGTAGAGCACTTGCCTAGCATGCCTGAGGTCCTGGGTTCAAACCCCAGCACTGAGATAGAAGGAAAAGAAAAGAATCAGCTACTGACTGCTAAGCCATACCTGTGAGGATAGAAGAATGATACAACAGAAAGATCATGTGACTAATCCTAGCAAATTATGGAAGTGTAATCAAAGAGAAAAAAAATTAAAAGGTAACCTATAGAGTAGGAGAAAATATTTACAAACCATATGCCGAATAACAGATTAACATGCAAAATATATAAGGAACTCATACAATTCACAGAAAAAAAAGAGAGAAAAAAAGAAAAACAGAAGAACAAAACAAAACAAACCTAATAAAAAAAATTTCTGGATAGAAAATTGCCCAAAGAAGATGTTCAAATGGCCAACATGTACATGAAAAGACACTCAATGTGACTAATCACCAGGGAAATGCAAATTAAAACCATAATGAGGTATCACCTCACACTTGTTAGGATGGTTATGATCAAGAAGTCCAAAGATAAGCCATGCGTGGTGGTGCACACTTACAGTCCCAGTACTTGCGAGGCTGAGATTGGAAGATCACAGGTTCAAGGCCAGCCTCAGCAAGTAGGGGGACTCTCATCAACCTAGTGAAACACTGTTTCAAAATAAAATAAAACAGGCTGGGCGTGGTGGCACATGCTTGTAATCCCAGTACTTGGGAGGCGGAGACCGGAGGATCCTGGTTCGCAGCCAGCCTCAGCTACTTAGTGAGGCCCTCCACAACTTTGTGAGACCGGTTTTAAAATAAAGGATAAAAAATAGGGCCAGGGGTGTAGCTCAGAGGTAGAACACCCCTGGGTTCAATCCCCGGTACCACAAAAAATAAAATAAAATAAAATAAAATAGGGCTGGGGGTATAGCTCGGAGGTAAAATGCCCCTGGGTTCAACCCCCAGTAACACACACACACACACACACACACACACACACACACACACACAAAGTCAAAAGATAAACTCAAGGATGTGGAAAAAAGGAAACCCTTGTGCACTGCTGGCAGGAATGCAAATTAATATAGCTAATATCAAAAATAGTGTGAAGCTCCTAAAAAAATTAAAAACAGAACTACCATGTGATCCAGCAATCCCATTTCTAGGAATATACCAAAGGGAAAAATATCACTGTCTCAGTACCATACTTTTTTTTCTTTCAATTTGTGGTGCTGAGGATTGAACCCAGGTTCTCACGTATGCTAGGCCAGTGCTCTATCACTAAGCTAAATCCTCTGTCCCAAGAATATCACTATCTCAAAGAGATATCTGCATACCTATGTTCATTGCAGCATTATTCATAACTGTCAAGATATGGAATCAATGTGTCAGCTGACAGATGATTGGATAATGAATGGGTTTCTAAAATAGAAAAAAGTGTATATATATATATACTTATATATATATATACTTATATATATATATAAATACACACACACACACACACACACACACACACACACATATATAAAATGAAATACTACTTAGCCTTAAAAAAATAAAGGAATCCTGCCATTTGTGACAACATGGATGAACTTGGGGAACATTATGCTTAGTGAAATAAGCCAGACACCGAAAGATAAATATTGCAAGATCTCATTTTTATGTTGAATCTACATAAAAGTCTAACTCATAGTAACAAATAGAATGGTGGTTTACCAGGGGCTATTGATTGGGGGAAAAGGGACATGTTGTTGGTAAAAGAGTACAAGCTTGAGCCAGGTGTGGTGGCGCACACTTGTAATCCCAGTACTTGAGAGGCTGAGACGGGAGAATCACAGGTTTGCGGCCAGCCTCAGCTACTTAGTGAGGCCTCTGCAACTCAGTGAGACCTTGCTTTAAAATAGAGAATAAAAAATAGGGCTGGGGGTGTAGCTCGGAGGTAGAATGCTCCTGGCTTCAATTCCCAGTACCGCAAAAAAAAAAAAAGTACAAGCTTTCAGTTATAAGATGAATAAAGCCTGGTGATCTGGTATAGCAATGGTGACTATAGTTTACAATAATGTGTTGTATTTTTGAGATTTTCTCAGAGAGTAGGTCTCAAGTGTTCTCACCACATATACAGAATGGCAGCGAGGTGAGGGATGGATGTGTTACCTTGGCTGAGGCAATCAGTCCACAATGTATGCGAATGTGAAAGCATCACACTGTACACCTTAAATACATAGTTTTCTTTTTGTCAATCATATCTCAATAAATCTGGGAAAAAACAAAAATAAAAGGCCAAACAAGGGAAATGGCATAAACTCAAAGCAACTAGAATGATATAAATAGTCAAGATAATTATTAAATAATGAGTAAGTAAGCACAAATATAAATGGAAATAATAAAAAGAAAAAAGAAACCAAAGGCAGGGAGGCAGAGAAAGTCTATGCAGAGGCTGCAGAGGGGAGCCGAGGGGAGGCAGGTGCCCGGGGATGGAGCCCACACCCAAGAAATACTCTAAGGGAAGGTGGACTCAAAGAGGAGTAGGAGGGCCTCTCGACTTATCCCCGGTGACCTCCAGTCTTCAAAACAAACATCCATTGTGGCATTTCCTGCATGTGTTGGCTGTAGAATATGTAAAGCACACAGAGAGGCCTGAGAGTCAAATAGCAATCTCCCTTAATACCACCTTGTTTGTTTTTCTAAAATATACACACGTGTGCACGTGCGCACACACACACACACACACGTCCACACTACAAAACTAAAATCACAATACTGTTTCTTTTATTCACTTAATAGAGTGAGAATATTTTTCTGACATGTGGTATTCAATGACATGAAGTCTCATAATTAACCAGTTTTCATTTTTAGACTGTTATTTTTCACTACTATAAACAATGCTGCGATGAGCTCCTCTTTCAGTGATCTTCTCGGGCATCATCCCTCGTTTCCTTTGGATGGATCTAAGGTAGAAACGCCAGGGCAGAGGGCAGAGCACTTCTGAGGACCTCATGATATTTTTCCACTGACCTCAGAGAGGCGACTTTAAGGCCCGGTGCTGGGTGTGTACTCTGCTCCCCTCCCTCTCTCTGGGTACTTACTTAGAGATCTATTCCAATTCTGTGTCACTGCCCTACGCTCCCTGTCAGAACAAAACCCAGGCTTGAGTTCTGCTGCAAGCCTGAGATTCTGCTTCCACGCACACTGCCTGCCTGATCTAATTGTAAAATTTAGCTCTCCACTCTGGCCCTAGGTGATCTCGTCCAGTCTCATGGCTTTAGATCCCATCTGTGTGCTGACAACCCTCAAATTCGTACCTCTCACTTTGATCTTCCCTCTGAACTCAAGTCTTGGCTCTCTAACAACTTACTGGACGTCTACATTGGATTCCTCATCAGGCATTTTAAACTAACCTCAAATATGCCTCAAATGGAATTTTCCTGCAGTCTTCTCCCCCTTCCTTATCTTTCCCCAAGTTTCCTCACCTTAGTCAACTACCTTTCACTCAGATGCTCCAGGCAGAAACCTGAGCCCGCTCTTTCCCCTTTCCTTTCCCTTTCCTTGACACCCAGTCCATCAGGAAAATCCCACTTCCCCTATCAGCACCTTTCTCTCCATATACTGCTACTGCCCCAGTTCCAGCCACCAGCAGCTCCACGAGCCCTTCTGCAAAGCCTCTGGCACAGCTCCAAGACACTCTCTGCTCCGGATTCTTCAGTGGCTCCTGTGCACTTCCACTCGACTCCACATTCCTCGTCATGGCCAACCCGGCCCCTCACCATCTGAGCCCCTGAGCTTCCTTCTTCCAGCCTCCTCCCCACCTCCATTGCTCACTGTGCTATAGTCACACTGACCTTTCTGACTGCCCGGAACATGCCAGCTGTCTCTCACTCAGGCTCTTCTCTATGCTTGCTGTTTCCTCTGCTTCTTCCCTTCCCCTCCCTGGCATGCTCCAGCCCCCAACTTTGTGTGGGTTGTTGCTGCTCATCCTGTATCCTAAATGGTACCCTCTCAGGGAGGCCTTCCTGGTCAATCTAGAGAAGATGGCCCTGGTTACAAGATGTCATCCTGTCACTTGACTCTATTTCCTTTGTTCTTATACTTATTAGAGTTTATTGTTATTTTTCTTATTATTTACATGTTTATTGTCTATTTCAGCCACCACTGCATAAGTTCCCTGAGGGCTGGGGCCACCGCTATCTTATTCACTTGACTGCCTCCTTCCCTGTGTTCCTGGGACCTCATCCAGGACAGGGGCCAGCTCCTGCATTCTATGAATAGATGGAGAGATGGATGGATGGATGGGTGGATGGATGGGTGGATGGATGGGTGGATGGATGGGTGGATGGATGGGTGGATGGATGGATGGATGGATGGATGAATGGATGGACGGACGACCGGCAAGCTCCTGGCAGCAACAGTGCCAGCCTCAGTCCCTGTCCTCAGGCCCCATGTCCTGCCTAGAGTATGAGCTAGTGAATGTTCCTGACTATTTCAGCTGGCAAGCAAGCCCCAAATGCTGTAATTTTAATGCTTTTACTATTGCTTCACTTTTGAAACCGTTCTTTTCCCCAAAAGCTCTGTACCTGGTTGTATGCAGACTTGGTACTTCCTTGGACTTCTGGGCTCACGTACAGTGCGGTGCCAACCATCCCAGTCAAATGGCCTGTGTGGAGAAAACCAGAAGGAAAGCTCTCCAGTAATGGGACTTAGGGATAAGGCAAAGTAAAAAAAAAATAGTGATAAGTTTCTTAAGAGTGAGGCCTGAAATGTTAACTGCAACACTCACAGGAAGAAGCAGTGTGTACTGTCAAACCATTAACCACAAGTCCTGCAGGCCACACACCCTGTCCCACACGAAGGTGACTGTGCTGTTGCTGAGGAGGGGCAGTGCCAGAAAGACCCCAGAAGGACCAGGTCCTGGGTAACCTCACATGACCACTTGGGTTGGACAAAGAGGGGCTGTCTGCACATGGGAGCTAATTATCCTACTAACTGAAGCCCTTAGGGTTCTAAAGAACAATACGGCGAAAAGGAAAAAAGTATTAAAGCATCTTTATAATTTTCTTAATTGAGTGAATAATTAAAATTTGCTTTAGAATAAAGTACAAGTAAAAAACAAGACTCAAGAAATTTTGTGGTCCGCTTTTAAATACACGGATGAAGAATGGATTTACCTGAAGGGTCTGATTTTATCACATGATCTCCTGTCTGATCATCTTGCTTCCCATCAGCCTAAAAACAGAAGGAAGCCCAATAGCCAATTAAAATGCTACAGTACTCCACAGAATGGCCTGACCATTTCTAAATGAAGACACACTGAAAAATGTGGATATCAGAATCACATGGAAATCAGAATAATTATAATAATGCTTTTCTTGATGCTCGAAGCTGTACATTAATTTTCTCTTTTACTTCTGTATCATATTTCACTTCACATTGATTAGCTTTGTATGTTAAAAACTACTGCATGATGGCCAAATTATGGAACCAACCTAGATGTCCATCAACAGATGAATGGATCACAAAATTATGGGAAATACACACAATGGAATTCTACTCAGCAATAAAGAAGAACAAAATAACAGCATTTGCAAGAAAATGGAAAGATCCGGAGAACATTATGTTAAGTGAGATTAGCCAATCACAAAAAAAGAAGGGACATATGTTTTCATTAATATGCACAACCTAGGGAGTAGTGGGGACACAGAGGGACTCCAATGACAACAGAGAACCCTCAGTAGTGCAAGGGAAGGGGTACAAGGGAAGGGCAAGGGCAAGAAAGAAGTGAATCCATGGAATTACTATTATAAACAATGTGTATATATGAGATTATACCAAGATCATTCTCAGTGCTACATGTGGGGGGCGGACACCAAGAGCTGTGTGCATGTATGTTAACACCAAACTGATACTCATTGTGATGTGAGACTACAATGCACCAATAAAAACATACTAAAAAAAAAACAAAAAAACAACTGTATGATGTTGTGAAGAACAAACACTTTCTGAGTTACATGTTGTCTAGGATGGGCTCTCCTAGTGTTGTATGTTTTTGAGCCTCATCTCTACCAAAAAACCAAAAGCCCCTTAAGTGTAAAACATCTTGCAGAGTGGAGGCGTGGCAGACTAAAATATAAAATTATTTCATAAAATATTGTATGCTTTTAACCTAAGTATTATTCACAAGCCAATGATTTTGTGTCCCTCAGATGGAAGGCACTCACTGAAGCCTGCTCTCGATTTCAAAGCCTAAATGATCACTTGGGGAGCGCCCCTTCAGATTTGCCTGATCTCCGGGGGTTGCACGGCAGGGTTCAGGCAACTTGCTATCCTGTCTGTTAATACTTCCAGCATGATCAAGGCACCGAGTCTATTTTCAGGTGGAGTCTCATTTTTAAAATACTCACAGAAAAGGCTAGGTGATCTGTTGCCAAACCAAAATCACCTATTTTCACATGGTCATCAGAATCCAAAAAAATGTTGACAGGCTTCAAATCCCGGTGAATCATTCCCTGTTGGAAGAGAGTGAAGAAACCAATGGTCTTCCCACACATAGTTTATAGTTACACCTGTTTCCTAATAGGAAACACCAGCCTGGTGGGGAAGACTGGATGGTGTCTTCTCCCACAGACCACCCTGGTCTGGGAATCTGGACTCTGGAACGTCTCCCAACTGTCTGTGACCTCTCTAAAATCTCCCCGTTCACCTAGTGGTGGTCCTGATCAGGTAATGTCCCCTATCGGGCTCTCCAAACTACCTTTCCTTCTTTTTCTATTCCTTTCTTTGTACTATTTCCCCTGTCTAGCACTCTCTTGCTTTTTTCCACTCATTCTAATTGTATCAACATTTATAAGTGCCAACTCACTCAGGAGCCTTCCGTGATAATTCTAATGATTTGGCTTTGCATCCCCGGCACACACAGTAGGTGCTCAATGATTATGTTGCATGAACCCTGCTTTGTCCTCTTCCTGATGGTTCATAATGTTTACTGTTTCATATATTACAATATAGAAAATAATTAAATGTAATAAAAATACTTTACTGTAGGATCCCCTTTACCACTGCATGAAGGTAAATTCTGGCTCCCTCCAAAAACAAGTCCCTCTCAAGCTTAGGGTTGCTCCTGCCGCTGGATGTCTTGGTGCGGCACAGTGTTAGATGCCCAGCAAATGGTCGGCAGATACTGAGCAAATTAGATGGAGAGGAAGCGAGCATACAGGACATGGTTCTGGGACCCCAGATGATACCACAGTAATAGAGTTCTAATGGCCTCCATTAGAACACATCTTTATTTCCAACCTTACAAATTCTGCTTCCCACAAATCATTTATAAACTAGACATGTGTAAATTACAGCCTCGGCTTCTCAGTATGAATACAGTACAGTATAAACATTTTGAGGTTCGAGAAAATTGAGGCAAGGGAAATAATTAGTATATTTATACTGGCTAATACAATAGACTATCCTAATTTAAAAATGTAAGCAATGTTCATCCTGAAGCTAGGTCCATTAGCATTTACATCATAATGGCAACTTCTAGCTTTAAAATATCATTTTACACATGTAGCAAGCTATGTTACTCAAAGACTCTCATTCCTTTCCTTGCTAGTTGGCTTTCTAGTTTCTCCATGTTCCTAGGAAGGGCGGCACTAATTCAGTTAGAATTAAATCTTTTTTTTTTTTTTTTTTGGTACTGAGGATTGAACCCAGGAGCATTTTACCTCGGAGCTAAAGCCCCAGCCCTTTTTATTTTTTATTTTGAAACAGGGTCTTGCCAAGTTGCTGAGGCTGGCCTCGAACCTGTGATCCTCCTGTCTCAGCCTCTCAAGTATTGGGATTATAGGCATGCACTACCACACCAGGCTAGAATTAAATCTTTATACATATTAATCACACTCTCACTATTCTGACAAGTCAAGGAATCATCTTCAACATTCCATACCAGTTCAAATATTTCCAGAGATTGGCAAAGTTCTATAAAGGGCCAATTAGTAAACATTTAGGCTTTCAGGCTATACAATCTCTGCTGCAACTACTCAAATCTGCTGTCCTGGTAAAACACAGTCATAGGCAATCCATTAACACATGAGCATGGCTTTGGTCCAAGGAAATTTTATTGCTGGATAATGAAATTAGAAATTCATGTAATTTTCATGTCATGAAATATTCTCCTTTTGATCTTTTATGACCACTTAAAAATATAAAAGCCTGGACTCACAGGCCACACAGAAATAGGTGTGAGTTGGTTTTGACCTGTGCCTTGTAGTTTGCTGATCTCTGTCCTAAATTTCAACACTTTCTCTGAAATTTGATACTTGGTACTGTTTTTTGGTCTTTTGTACTTTGTTCTACTACCTATAAAAATAGATTATTTCAATATACCCATAGTTTTCTCTAAATATTGTTTTTTTCTCCATTTTCACATTTGATACTTTAATAACCATTCATTTATGTAAACATAAGTTTTTAGATATGAAATGTTGTAAAGTTTACTTTCTCATGGATATAAGCTAATCCATCCAGAATCTCTCGAAAAAGCCTCCAGAGTCTGATGGTGTCTCCGTACAGTCCCTGGTCAATGGTGTCACGTAGAGTGCTCTTCTCACAGTACTCCATCTACAGACAAGAACAAACCAGGCAGGACTTGGTTACACAGAGTTTGAATTAAGGTGGATAATTTCAATTAATGTAATCATCTATTTAAAAACTTCTAATATGGATTTTAAACAGTTACAGGAAAGACTTGATTTTTACAACAAAAAAAGAAACCAAGAGTATTTAACTTTTATTTATTTGTGGTACTGGAGATTGAACCCACGGGCATTCTACAACTGAGCTACAACCCCAGCCTTATTTTATTTTTTATTTTGAAGGAGAGTCTTGTAGTTGGGTATGGTGGCATATGCCTGTAAACTTAGTACTTGGGAGACTGAGACAGGAGGATCACAAGTTTGAGCCCAGACTCAGCAACTTAATGAGACCCTGTTTCAAGAAAAACATAAGAAATAAATAAAAAGGACAGGGGGTGTAGCTCACAGGTAGAATGGCCTGGGTTTGACCCCTGCACCAAAAACAAAAAGAAAAGAAAAAGAAACAGGTTCTTCTGTGTTATTAATATTAGTAAGCAACAGTATTAAAATACATTGGGACAAATATGCATAATCTTAGCCCCTAACATAACCATTTTTAAAAATTAAAAAAAAAATTTTTTTTTTGCAGGACTGGGGATCATACCCAGGGCCTCGCACATGTTAGGCAAGGGCTCTACTACTGAGCTACATCCCCAGTCTCCCATTTTTATTTTTATATAATTGGTTACTAAAAAAAAAAAAGACTTAGCTGGGGGTGGTGGTGCACGCTTGTAATCCCAGTACTTGGGAGGCTGAGACAGGAGGATCGCAGGTTCGAGGATAGCCTCAGCAAGTAGTGAGACTCTCAGCAACCTAGCAACACCCTGTTTCAAAAATAAAAAGTAAAATAGGGCTGGGGATGTAGCTCGGAGGTAGAATGTCCCTGGGTTCAATCCCCAGTACCCCCCCCCACACACACACAAAGACTTGTTTAAAATCCTTGTAAAAATAATATGAAAATTGAGTTTGTGATAAAATTTTACTTGTTGTTTTACAAGACTGCTTCCAAACTCAAATTTCCAAGAAGGGCTAATCAGTCTAATGATATCATTAGCTTTCTTACTTGTACATTATAACCTTCAAGTCTAGAGCAAAACATTATAAATATGAAAACATTCAGGAAGAGCCTTCCTTCCTTTCTTTTTGGTACTGAGGATTGAACTCAGTGGCATTCTACCTCCAAGCTACATCCCCAGCCCTTTTTAATTTTTAAAATTTTTATTTATTTTTTTGGCGGTACCACCCCGATGTACCTCCTTTACATCCATCTATCTCACCATGGTTGTTTAGAGAGAAATGGCAGATGGTAGGTACTCAATAAACAGCAGTTTGGGGGACAAATGCTTTACTATCTATGTAATTGATACCTCAAAGATATTTGTTAGGGCATACCTGAAACAACTCCATCCCCAGGAAAACAACTACCTCATTAGTCTCTTTTGAAATACTCATGACTTGTCTGAGGGTTCCTTTTTCTGCAAAGTACTGGATCTCACATTTAAAGTCCTGCCTACCAGCAGCTGACTGAGAATATTAATAGATCCCGAGTCCTATTCATTTAGGATACAGGAAAGACCTCTTCTTTAGCCTATGACCATCCCTCTGCTGGCAGAGCCCACTGCTATCGAGGGTGCTGCTGCTTAGGCATGTAAGCAGGCCAAAGCCTAGGCGGCTCCTCAGTAATGCCTCATTGGAACTGTTTTGCCTATGACTCTTGTCTCCCGGAGGTTCCTGGATAAGGCACTTGCCTAACGCCATGTTAGTGTTTCTTCTGTGGGTACAGGGAAGCGTGCACATTATACCTTACTTGTCCAGACTCAGCTTGTTAGATAAAGTGGAGTTTTTGTACATGTCCAGTATAGAACTTATGCAACTCAGAGACAGTTCTAAGCACCTCATCCATGTCATCTCATTTAGTCTTCTTTTCCCCTGGGATTGAACTCAGGGCTTCGAGCGTGCTGGGCAAGCGCTCTTCCACTGACTTACATCCCTAGCACCCCTCTTTTGTTTTTTAAAAATTTATTTTGAGACAGGGTCTCATTACATAGCTTAGGATGGCCTCCAACTTATGAACCTCTGCCTCAGCCTCCCGAGTAGCTGGGATTACATGTGTGTGCCCCTGCGCCTGGCTCATTTGTTTTTATAAGCCTATGAGATAGCTACTATCATTTAATTTGTAGATGGGGAGACTAAGGCACAAAAGGCTGAAGACCCTTGTCTGAGCTCACAGAGTTGTGACAGGTGGATCCAGGATGTGCATGTAAACAGCCCGAGTCCAGAGTTGTTACAGCACCTCCTGGTAAGCTATGGGAAAGCACGAGTTCAAGGCTGGGGGGGGAAAGGGCCTCCCTGCTGCAACCTCCCTGGGTCAATTCATCTTTGGCAATGCTAGTAAGTTATCCCTCTTCTGTTTGTTGTCTTGTTGGAGCACCCTGAAACATGCCCACCATCAACTACTGGGAGTTGCTGCGTCACCAAGCTGCACGCCAGGGCCTCACCTGGATATACAGGTAGTGCACAGCCTCGGTCGTCACTGATGGCTCACTCTCATGGCAACTGTTCTTTTCATTGCAGTCTTCATCCTAACCCGAGAGGAACACATGAGAACTCAAACTGGGGGCTGAAATCAAACAAAACCATCATCATCATCATCATTTGTGTCCACCCCACCCACAGGGCCATCCTGCTGCCTTAGTGGGAGGTCAGTGAGCAGAACACAACCACTGTCCTTTAGAAGCTCAGCAATTTTAAGGCCAGTCTGCTCTAACCAGAATCTTCATGTAGCTTACAGGTCTGTCGCTACGCAGAACAATGGGGCAAAGGGGAAAACGGAGGTATTAAAGCTGTGTAATCCATGGAACACTTGTGAAGTTAATTCTTTCTTACCATCAATGGCCTCCTATGGCTAAGAAGGGCAGAATGCATACGGGCTAATATTTTAAGGCTTCAGTGTTACTGGAATGCCATTCTTTGATGGGAGTTAGCTATTTAAAAGCAATTTAAATGTGATCATACTATCAAAGGGCACACTGCCCTCTGAGCTATGCCCTCAAAGAACAAGCAAGACTCAGCTGCTGCTTACAGCAAGTGATCCTCTAGACCACTTCTCCACACGGACAACCTGCTTGTCCCCTACAGCTAATTTTCTTCCTAATATATGGTACCTTTTAAAAACATTATTTTTTCATCTGAAAGATATATTTAAATACTTTTATCCTGAAGTATAAAAGATATCAGTTACCACCTGATTTATAGTTTTTATGAGGAAGAATTTTTCAATATTTTTCCTTTATCAAAGAAAAAAAAAACACCCAAAAGGCTCTGTGCTGGAAACGTTCAGGTTCTATTCTTGAATCATTTACATACCCTGGGGATTATCTGTAGAAGATTATTAATCTCTTAAAGGCTCTTATCCATTAATTAGAATGTCCACGGGATGTTGCCCTTACCCAAGAAAAACCAGGATCATAAATTTGGTGCCCCCATAATAATTAAATGCATAACTACTTTTGCTTTACCAGTAGTTTAGATGGTTTATGCTATTATCCTGGTTAAATTTATAACTAATAAATTTAAGCCGAGTGGAATTTAAGGTGATTTTAGTTGATAACGGATGACTTATCAACTAGAGCCACATGCTTTCTAGCACACTGGCTAATGCATTCAAACCTCCTTCAAATCAATTTGTTTATTTAAGAGTCCACATGTATACTTCTCTTTATCTGCTTTGAATGCACCCTTATAATTGCTAGTGGTTTTATTTTTATGCCTAAAGTAAAGTCATCACATTCAATATCTAGTTGCAGAATGAGTCTCTACAGCAACAAACTGACATCCCTAGCAGTCCAAAGGCTTCGGCCTGAGCTCCAGGCACCAGCATGGAGGGCTCTGTGCTGGCCCAGGCAGAGGAAGATGCAGAACTGAGTGGGGTCGGAGGCCTGGAGCAATGTTTTTCTTACTTTCTAAACCATGAACCACATGAAGAAGTGTATTTTACATCACAGCCAGTACACACACTCATGAGAGCCAAGTTGCAGAAACGAAGTTTACTTTTACTAGAAGTGTGGTACACTTTGAAACTCTCTACAGCATTAGAAGTAAAATAAGTCTGGTTGTAACCTATATTGATTTTATAATATTACAGGATCATGACACACAGATTTAAAACACTGTTCTAGAGAATAATGCATGAAAATAAGAATCAGGAGTAGTTGATGTGAGAGAGATCAAGGTAATTTCATGATGAGATTGTTTAGTTACTTAGTTAATTTGCATTCAGTTATGGTTTCCAACCATAAAAGGTTTCCCCAAATCCTCTAGGAAACTATTTTTATCACATACAATAAGTGCAGTGTTTCAGTTTACTTCTCCTTTCTAAAAGTCACTATGCTTTATTATGTGGATAAAGACCTATAAATAAACACGTGTAGCATATATTTTAAATGAATGGTCATGTTTTAAATTGATATTGTCATACCAGATTAAAGATTTACTATTTTATCTGAGATTTATAACATCAGATGTTAGTTCCCTAACACCCACTTTATGAGGAGTAAAATGGTATAATTTATATTTATACATTTACCTGATTCTGACTTTTACTGTTCTCATCTTCATTGTCAAAGATAATATCGCTTTCAGAATCTGAAGCAGGTCTTAAAAAGAAATAGAGAAACAGTAAAGAAACCAAATCTCTGTTATAATTCTAAAAATTGACACTCTTGTTAATTATTAGCAAAAGATACTAGAGACATTATACCATGACCCCATAGAATAAATCTGTACACACTACCATGCTGATTTGTATTTTGCTATTATGTTAAACATAAAACTTTTAGAAATTAGATTAAGTTTTCTAAAAAAATTCCATAGCTAAGAGTTATGATAAATTGTATCCAACTGGATACAACAAAATAAAATCATGACGGTAAATGTCCGAGGTAGCTTCTGGTATCCATAAAGTTTAGTTTAGTTTGGTACAGTTTTTGGAACTGTAGTTGGTATGATATCAAGATCCCAAATTAGGTTTTGTTTTGTTTTTTTTTTGGTGGTATTGGGGCTTGAACCCAAGGCTTGCACATGCTAGGCAAGTGCTCTACTAAGTTACATCCCCAGCCCTTTTTATTTTTATTTTGACAGAGGATCTCCCTAGGTTGCCCAAGCTATCCTGGAACTTGCCATCCTTCTGCCTCAGCCTCCCAAGTAGCTGGGAAGACAGGCCTCCATAGGCTACCCGCCCCAGCCTGCTTCCAAGTTAGTTCTTCTGTTCCATAGAGTTGGAAGCCTATCTAGAGGCACAACCTGTAAGAAATTCTCTTAAAGGTATTAAGAGAATACAGGAATAAAGGAAGTAATTTGTTTTCCTTTCTTAGGGCTGGATTTTGGAAGTCTTTTGAAGATAGTGGGGGGAAAATTCCTTCGGATTGCACTTGGTTACTCTCCAAAAGCGGCCGCCATGCCTCTGTTTCTCAGCATGGTCAACACCTCCGGAGTCTACACGACGCCCTTTCCCCCGGCCTGGGCTCTTGCCTCCCGCCGCGCACCCTTACAGGAAGGACTGCGAGAAGACGCCGTCGTGCTCGTCCTCGTCGTCCTCGTCGCTGCTGGAGCCGGGGCCGGCCACCGGGAAGCGGGCGCTGGCCGAGCGCTCGGCCGACGTGCTCCACTCCACCGAGCTGCTGAGGATGGGCGGCGGCGCGGCGGCCTCCACGCTGCCCGGCCCGTCCCCGGCCCCGGCCCCGTCCCCGTCCCCGTCGGTGGCACCCGCCGGCCGCCCGCGCGCAGCCTGCCCGTTCTGCGCCAGGGCTCTGCTTCCTGGAGGCGGCGTCCCCGGGCCCGCGGGGCGCTCGTGCCGCTCGATCCAGGCGTTGTAGTAGCGCACGATGTTCTCATGGTGCAGGCGCGACAGCAGCGTGACCTCGCCCTTGATCCTGCGGAAGTGCCTGCTGGCCGGGTTGATGGGGATGCGCTTCACCGCGTAGCAGCAGCCGTCCAGCTTGTTCTGCACCTGCGGAGCAGCAAGGGCAAGGGATCGGGTGAGGTGCGCCGCCAGAGCCCTGCACAGACCGGATCCACACCGCCTGGCTCGCGCCCTCCCGAGAACAATGGGGGTTCCGAGGACCGACAGCCACAGGCTGGAACTCTTCCACGGAAGCAGGCTTTGACCGTCCCCAAACTTAGCAAAGAGTTCGCCCCAAGAGACGTACAACGTGTGCTAGAAGGCCCTGCATTATAATCATTAAGTTTATTGACAATGACTTCCCTGCTCTTCCAATGTCCTACCAGCTAAATTTCTAAGTAAATTTTGGTTTTAAAATAAAAATATTTTCTAAACCCAGTGTAAGTTCAGATGACGATTTCCATTTCTATATTTCTTTTTTTTTTTTTTTTGCGGTACCGGGGATTGAACCCAGGGGCGTTCTACCTCTGTGCTACACCCCCGGCCCTATTTTTTATGCTTTAGTTTGAAACCGGGTCTCACGAAGTTGCAGAGGGCCTCACTAGGTAGAGAGAGAGAGAGACAGGGAGAGAAAGAGGGAGAGAGCGAGAGCTGAGGCTGGCCGCGAACCCGGATCCTCCGGTCTCCGCCTCCCAAAGTACTGGGATTACAAGCGTGTGCCACCACGCCCGGCTTCCATTTCTATATTTCTTACACTTAGTCTCTAAACACAAACTAAACTCCAGGAATTTTAACAGCCCTGAATGCAAAGGCTACTTCTTTGACTTATAAAGCTGTGCTAATTTGGGCTTAATTACTGAACTTATTACTTACCTCCTTGAGACTCAATTTTCTTTTTCTTTTCTTTTTTTGCTTTTTTTTGTGGTACCGGGGATTGAACCCAGGAGCATTGTACCTCCAAGCTACACCCCCAGCCCTATTTTTTTATTTTTTATTTTGAAACAGGGTCTCACTAAGTTGCGGAGGGCCTCACTAAGTAGCTGAGGCTGGTTGTGAACCCGGATCCTCTGGTCTCAGCCTCCCAAGTACTGGGATTACAAGTGTGTGCCACCACGCCCGGCGAGACTCAATTTTCTTTTAAAATGGCATCTATACCATTTCCATGACTTGCCCACATGGTGACTGTGAGGATTAAATATCATAACATGGGTAAAGCATTTGTATCAAGGTCTCATAAAGGTGCTTGGTAAACAATGGCAATTGCTATTAACACAATTACTGTCCATTGATGTTGTTACACAATTAAGATTATGATTGATGAGAAAATGTTTCCGAGGCAAGTCCCCATATCCTACAAGAGGCATCCTTATCCCTGGCGGTTTCACTGTGTGATTGGTTTGACTGAATTAACTGTTGTAAGGTTTCTTTCAGTGGAACCTTCCAGTCTCAACCATGCAGGTCAACCGAGGTGAATGATAGACTCTAGAAAAGCCACAACTAAGCTATGGGAAGGAGAAATCAGTTGATTACAATAGACAAAAGAGAGCATCATCCTCTGGCCCCTGGGTTTCCATTGGACTATTAAAAATGACGCCTATGAATAAGAGGTACTATAAAATTCAGTTTGATAACCTTTTTGTGTGGAAACACTGACAAGAACATGAGTTTAGAGTAAAACAGATGTGAGTCTGAAAGCTGGTTTAATCTCTGAGTAGATGTGTGTAACCGTAGGCAGAGGATAAAACGTCTCTGAGCCTCAGTTCCCTCATCTGGAAAATGGGGATCACATCTACCTCATAAGAATGTCTTGAGATTGAAAGACAAGGTTTGTAAGTCACACAACCTGAAATATGGAATGTGCTCCCAGAAACGACAGCCCCGTGTTCCTTAACTGCCACATACATAGAGAAGAGGACAGTGGGAAGACTCAGCACTGTCTTATTACACATCTCTTGTCTTAGTACACAAGGAGGCTGAGACAGGAGGATCGCAGGTTAATGACCAGCCTCAGCTACTTAGTGAAGTCCTCCACAATTTAGTGAGACCCTGTTTCTTCTTTCCTTCTTTCCTTCCTTCCTTCCTTCCTTCCTTTCCTTCCTTCCTTCCTTCCTTCCTTCCTTCCTTCCTTCTTTCCTTCCTTCCTTTTTTTTTTTTTTTGCGGAACTGGGGATAGAACCCAGGGGCATTCTACGTCCAAGCTACACCCCCAGCCCTATTTTTTATTCTTTATTTTGAAATAGGGTCTCAATAAGTTGCGGAGGGTCTCTCTAAGTAGCTGAGTCTGGTTGTGAACCTGCGATCCTCCTCTCTCAGCCTCCCAAGTACTGGGATTACAAGCGTGCACCACCATGCCCAGCACCTTGTTTCAAAATAAAGAA
>PVJS01025736.1:0-27599 GCA_004027185.1 Glis glis
TAGACCTCACCAGTGATGGAATAGACCAATAGACCTCACCAGTGATGGAATAGACCAATAGACCTCACCACCAATGGAATAGACCAGTAGACCTCACCAGTGATGGAATAGACCAGTAGACCTCACCACCGATGGAATAGACCAGTAGACCTCACCAGTGATGGAATAGACCAGTAGACCTCACCACTGATGGAATAGACCAGTAGACCTCACCACTGATAGAATAGACCAGTAGACCTCACCAGTGATGGAATAGACCAGTAGACCTCACCAGTGATGGAATAGACCAGTAGACCTCACCAGTGATGGAATAGACCAGTAGACCTCACCAGTGATAGAATAGACCAGTAGACCTCACCAGTGATGGAATAGACCAATAGAACTCAAAGCAGTGGAATAGACCAGTAGGCCTCACAGCAGTGGAATAGACCAATAGCCCTCACGGCAGTGGAATAGACTAGTAGCTCTCACCAGCAATGGAATAGTCATCTTGGTCTTGGGCTTGTCAGCCTCCATAACTGTGAGGAAACAAACTGTTGATTAAGTCACCCTGTCTATAGTATTTTGTTATGCCAGCACAAGATGACGAATAACACCATGTATGTAAATTGTGGTTTTCCATTATCCATATTTTATTTATTTATTTTTGCACTGGGGATTGAACCCCAGGGACATTCTACCTCCAAGCTACACCCCCAGCACTATTTTTTATTCTTTATTTTGAAACAGGATCTCACTAAGTTGCGGAGGGCCTAAGTAGCTGAGGCTGGCTGCGAACCCGGATCCTCCTGTCTCAGCCTCCCAAGTACTGGGATTACAAGTGTGCAGCACCATGCCTGGCCATTTTCCATATTTTTAAAAAGTAAACAGGGCAGGGCATGAGATACTTTCATTCTTTTTTCCTGTATTAAGTTTTTAAAATTGTTTTACATTTTGCTTGTTTATTTGTGTATTTATTAAATTTCTGGGGCTTGAACCTAGGGATTTGTACATGCTAGGCAAGCACTCTACCACCGATCTACACCCCCAGTCCTGTTTAATTTTATTTTGAGATGGAGTCTTGAACTTTTGATCCTTCTGCTTCAGCCTCCTATGTAGCTGGTATTACAAGCATGTGCCTCCGTGGCTATAAGACATTTTAGTTTGTGTGCTTAATATTCTGTCTTATATTAAGATTAGATTTTTAGATTTCTTAAAATTTACATTTGTGAAGAAGTAAATTCACATATACAAGTTGTTCCAAATATTCTTAAAAGTTTTCCAATAACTGAATTCAGTTTCAGGTTGAGGTGTTTTTAGAGGTGCTGGGGTTTGAACGTAGGGTCTCACACATGCTAAGCACACTTTACCACTGAACTACACCCCAGCCCTTAGGTTGAAGTTTAATTTTCAAGTACTCAAAAGGCACATGTGGCTAGTGGCTACTATTTTGTACAGCACAGCTTTGTGATATTCCATTATATGGATGTCTCATAATTAATGGTTTCCCACTGATGGACATAGGTGGTTGCCAATCTTTGGCTTTTACAGTGTTGTAATGAGTATTTTTACATATAAAAATTTTAACATGTTGGCACATTTGTAGGCACATTTCTGAAAATGAAGGTTATGGGTCAAAAGGCTGTGCATTGTTTTACACTTTTTTTAATTTAGAAAGAAAATTGCAGGAACAATAATACAAAGAATACCTGTAAATTCCCTATCACCTCTTGTTAACATTTTACCCCATTTGCTGTCTGAGTGTGTGTGTCATACAAATATGTATGAGAACATTTTTTCCTGAAACATTTGAGAACGAGTTACATATACTATGGTCTCTTTTCCCTAAATGCTTAAGAATGTATTTCCTAGTCGGAGATGGTGCGATACATCTGTAATCCCAGTACTTGGGAGGCTGAGACAGGAGGATCTCAGGTTCTAGGCCAGCCTCAGCAACTTAGATCCTGTTTCAAAACAAAAGGGGCTTGGGGTGTAGCTTGAGGGTAGAATGCCTCTGAGATTGATCCCCAGTACCTACACACACACACACACCCACCCACCCCCTAACTAAATAAATGAACCATATGGGTCAAATAATGACTTGTGAAATGTAATGCCACACTTGGTTCCCACCCTCTGTGAGAGGAGTTGAGGCAGCCTAGTTACCCTATAGACCTTGGTTATTTTGGTTCTTGGCATCAACCAACATCATCAAAATTTCATTGCATTTTGAAAAGTATAAATTTTGGAGAAAATCTGTGTTATTCTTCCATTTCCATTTTAAGCTTGTTGTTTGTGGCCTGCGGGATTTAACTTAGGACTTGCACATGCTAGGCAAGTGCTCTACAACTGAGCTATATTGCCAGCCCTTTTATTTTTTATTTTGAGACGGGGCTTGCTAAATTGCCCAGGCTGGCCTCGAACTTGCAGTCCTCCTGGCTCAGCCTCCCAAGTGGCTGTGACCATAGGTATGCATCGCCTTGTCTGGCTAAAGCTTGTTTTAAAGAAACCTTGTGGAAAGTTATGGACTAATCCCCTTTTCCTTTGATCTTTTTCATGTTTTAGCAGAGAACCAGCCTGAGCTGGCTTCCTGGGCATATGACCAGGGATTAGTGCTCTGCCCACCAGGATCCCATGCTGGCCTAATACTCTATTGTTAGCATCTTGAATTCCTCATAATTTTATATTTGATCTTGGTTTGTAAATGAAGCCAAGTGGAACAGTGGAGCGTGTGTTAGGGATTTGGGCCTTGGATCATGTGCCATCTTGCTTCTCTGTGTCCATAGCAAGGGCTCTGGCTTCCTGTCCCCTGGCACCCCAGGCCCTGCCTGGCTTCCCCTTCCTGGCCTACCTCATGTCTGCTATCGCCCAGCACCTGGGGTGATGGCTGAGTCACAAGGGAAGCAGGAGGAGGCCTGTGTCCTGAAGTCACCTTCCACCTGCTGGGGCCTGGGCGCAGGATCAGGAAGGCTGAGGTCAGGCTCTGGTGTCTCACAGTGTTGGGAGTGGAGGTACTCATCCCTGCCCAGGCTGGCAGCACATTGGCGCATCTGGTGGGCAGCTGACTGGAGGGGTTAGCCACTGGCTCATTCCCAGTCCAGGTACCTAATATGTCCAGGTGTGAAGGTGTCTAGCTCCCTGGGTATACCTGTTTGCCATGGGTTACAGAGCTGGGCTAGAGGTGCTGGGCTCTTCTTCCTGCAGTCACAGTCTGATGGGTGGCCCAGGGGAAAGCCCTCCATTAGGCCTGAGCACATACTTGCGGGATGAGGTAGGGGGGATTCTCCCAGGCCCCTGTAAAGATCTGTACTTTTCTCACCAGCTTCCTTATGTTCACAGGAGTACTCAGTTGGATCAGCTTTGAGCGTGGGGGCATCATTTCTTCCTTCTTCCAACATTCCTGAGTCTAGCTTGGGTTTTTTCTCTGCTGGATGGCTTGAAGTACCCTCCGTGAATGAGCCATGAAATACAAATTGTGTTGTTTCAGTGATTCTGCATATGAGTTAAATGCTCCTATATTTGCATTTAAAACTGATTTGTTTCAAATTGATAGATAAGCTCTCTTAATAGTTGAATCATACGAACATGTATGAAATCTGATGTGTGATAGAGTGGATATGTGCAGCTCTTAGGTTGGGAGAGTAATCTCACTAAATGTACTGTATCCCAGTATATATGGTATATTCTTCCAAAACACATCTTTACTGTACAAAGCTTAGATTTTCTTTTGAGCATGTAATGCTGGAAATGATTTCTATTCAGAACTTGAGTCTTTTTTCTATCTCTGTGACTTTAGCTTCCTGGTTTCTGCCTATGGGAGCCCATGGGCTTTTTTTGTTGTTGTTTTGTGGTACTGGGCATTGAACCCAAGGGTGTGCTACCTCCGAGCTACACCCCCAGCCCTATTTTATATGTATGTATTTATTTATTTTTAGTACTGGGGATTGAACCCAGGGGCATTCTACTTCCGAGTTATACCCCAGCCCTATTTTATTTTTATTTTGAGACAGGGTCTCACTAGGTTGATGAGAGTCTCACTACTTTCACTATTTGCTGAGGCTGTCCTCGAACCTGCGATCCTCCTGTCTCAGCCTCCCAAGTACTGGGATTACACGCATGTGCCACTACTCCCAGCTTTTTTTTTTTGGTACTGAGGATTGAACCCAGAGGCACTCTACCTCCAAGTTATACCCCCAGCCTGATTTTATTTCTTATTTGGAAACTGGGTCTCACTAAGTTGCGGTGGCTGGCTTTGAACCTGCAGTTCTCTTGTCTCAGCCTCCCAAGTACTGGGATTACAAGTGTGAGCCACTACGCCTGGCTTGCCCATGGGCTTTTTGACTATGGCTTGTCCTTGTTGCTGTGAGCCCCCCCCCCCCCATGTCCTGCCTTGATACACAGGACCCTTCATTTATCCATTCCCCTCATTGGCAGCCTTGTGTGTCTTGCCTTCCTGTGTCCTGGACCTGGGCCTAACTCAGCCCCTTGGCTTTAGTCTAGTTTGCTTCTTGGCATTCCTTGGAAACTCACCTCAGCTGCATAGACAAGGAAGGATGCTCTAGGAGTTTAAGGAGAACCCAGGGCTGGGGATGCAGCTCAGTTGTAAAGTACTTGCCTAGCATAGATGAGGCCCTAGGTTTGATCCCCAGTACCACAAAAGCAACACATAAACAAAGATGGAGCCCAGTATTCTGGCTATCAGTCAGAAAGGAGTGCAGATTCTGACTGGGCTGGGTCCCTGATTTTCCAGACAAGAGGAACTGCAATGCCTGTTGGACCCACTAGTGAGAGTGCCTTTCTCCACAGTGGGCTGGCTAGTGAGGAACACTGGCCTTTAAAGAACCCTGAACCGGGCGTGGTAGCTCACGTTTGTAATCCCAGTACTTGGGAGGCTGAGACAGGAGGATACAGGTTTGCGGTCAGCCTCAGCTACTTAGTGAGGCCCTCCGCAACTTAGTGAGACCCTGTTTCAAAATAAAGAATAAAAAAATAGGGCTGGGGGTGTAGCTCGGAGGTAGAATACCCCTGGGTTCAATCCCCAGTGCCGCAAAAATAAATACATAAATAGATAAATAAATAAATAAATAAAGAACCCTGTACTTGTTAAGGCTTCCAGGGTGCAATTGAGATCCTGCAGGTGCAGCCTTCCACGTAGACTCCAAGTTAAGGACTCTTGTTACTGGGTTCTTATCAAGTTCTTATCATGCTCAGCACTGCTCTGCTTCCTGCTTCCCCAGAGGGAACTGGTGGGTTCTGTTTCAGGCTGGTCTGCATGGTTGTAGTTCACCCTCTGTGGCTGACCCTCATCTCTCTCCAGGCGAGGCGCTGAGCATCATCATTAGAAACTACTCTTGGTATTTTATTTACTACCAGTTCTTTGTCGTTACTGAGAACCATTCCATTTGGAGAATAAACATTGCCTCACCTGTTCACAGTATATTATTTTTATACTTGTCTATCACTCACATGTTGCATATTAACTTTCCTTCTGAAAAGATCAACATGCTCTTGGAGCCTAGTGCAATCTGGATCTTATTACTCCCATGTATGTTTTTATCTTCAGACACTTCTCGGACTCTAGCCCATTCCTCCCACCTGCCATCTCTTATCTGGCTGATCTCTGCCTGGTTCTGCATTGACTTTGCCTTGGGAGTTTCGTTTCTTCTCCTTACCTACCCTTGCCTCCCTGGTCAAGTAGAATCCTCTCATGAGTGACTGTGCCTGCTAATACCAGTGTAAAGGCCACAGCCCTGCTGTTGTAACGCTTACAAGGACGTCTCTTCAGATTACTACAGTGTAAAAGAATCCTTTCCCTTTCAGCCTCATTGCTTACTGGATCAATTATTTATTTACTTGTGTATTTCCTGTCCATACTCAAGTACGTGTTAGTATAGCTCTGAGACTGTGGCTCCGTCTGGAGAAGAGTCTTTGGTATTAGCCTCCTTCCTCGGAGTCTAATTTAGTGAGGACTAAACCAGGGAGAGACCTACGGGTTGACACTCACTGCTGCTTCAGTTACTTGGAACCTTTGAGCTAGGGGTGACAGTAATCTTTGTCTGATTCTGTTGTATTCCACTGTGATGTTACCATAATGATGTTATCAGCAGTGCAGATACTCATCAGAAAAAGAAAGTAGAGTTTACATGGTGATGTCACCACCAGCTTTAATCCCCCTCCCATTTAAAAATCTTCAAGAAGTCCCAGAGTGGAAGGTCAGTGCTGGCTCCGAAGGAGCAGGAAAACCAGATGGTCAGGGGCAGGAAGGGGCTCTGGGTTCCAGTGCTACACTCCACACTTGCAGCAAACCAGTCTGAGGTCCTTCATACTTGCACGGTTGCAGCTGAAGGATAGGTGGGTAGTTGAAACCCAGGATGGATGGTCTCATCGTGTGACAGAAGGTGAAGAGGTTTTTTATTAGTAATGGGTTTTTTAGTTGTCAAGAAGTAAATAAACTTTAGGCGATGGAATTGGCCATAGAAATAGGAATGTCAACTCTTGTTAAGTTGGGACTGTTTATCAGCTTATTTTGAGCCATATAATTTGGGGTTGAATGGTGGCTGAGAAAATGGATTTTTATACTTATAGTTAGGAAAAAACAATAAAAAACAACCCTCCCCAGTACAGTGCTTTTCTTTTGTCAAATCTTTAGAAGTTTATTCTGGCTTGGCTTCTTGATGAGTGGCAGAAAGTAAAAATTTTTAGTGTAATCTGTAGTGTGAAAAAATAAGTCTCTGAAAATGTAAAGTATAAAATGTTCTTTATGGGCTTTCTATAGGAAAAGCAAATGTTTATAAATTCTGCTCATCAACTGTCTGCTCTTCCTACATCCAGTAATAACTGTCAGTCCAGGTTCTGTTTGCTCCACAGTCTGGGAATTTTCCTCACTGTTACTTAGTGAGACTTGAAATCATAGGTGCTGATGGCCAAATGGCACAATTCATTAATTATAGTTGTACCCAACCTTAGTGCAACTGTAATGGGAAGGTGAAAGACAATTAGGAAAATATCTTAACCAAGGAAAGTACTTAATTAAAATATCTTAAATTTTATTAATACAGTTTATTTTAACCCTAAGTTTTTATTTTTGATTCCAAACTTCTTAGTGATAGCTAAGTAGATGAAATCTGCCAAGACTTGCTTTAATCTAGAGACCTTTCTGCTTCTGCAGCTAACCACACTCAAGTTCACTTGATCAATGTTAAAAGCAGTGTTATCATCATGTTACAGATCATTTATCAGTTCATCTCCAGGGATAATGGGAGTGGTTTAGGGTAAACCTTTTTTTTTTTAATTACTAGGGATTGAACTCAGGGATGGTCATTCTCCAAGCTACATCCTCAGCCCTTTTTATTTTTATTTTTTATTTTGAAACAAGGTCTCGTTAAATTGCTGAGGGTCTCACTAAATTACTGAGGTTGGCCTCAAACCTGTGATCCCTCTGTCTCAGCCTCCCAAGTACTGGAATGACAGGCATGTGCCACCACACTCAGCTTGGGGTAAATCTTTTTAGAAATAGTAGTGTGTTTTGATAGATATATATGGTTGTGGAATGGTTAGCACTTACCTCCTTGTGAAATTTCTGGAAAACCAGGATATATTTATAGTAAGATGTTAGGATTAAGACACATTGAAAAGCTCATCCAACTTGATAAATTCACCAAAAAGCTATTCTATCCATGTCTCATCAAACTGGAAAACTTAGGATGCAAACCTAGATGTTTGGATTCCACATGGTGCTTCTACTCTACTGAATATGGTTACATACTGATTTTACATCATAAATTCTCAGAGAAGACAGAGATAGCAGCGAGTCACTTGAACCACTTGTGGCTTTGCTCAGACACAGGCGCATTTTATGGTGTATGTTTACCTGTATGTGATTTGTCATAAATGTTAGAATTATAATTAGTGCCTTATTTTTAGATTTACAGTTGAGAACCACTTACTATTTCACCATTTTGGTAATAATTGTCTTTTTTTTTTTTTTGCGGTACCAGGGATTGAACCCAGGGGCGTTCTACCTCTGTGCTACACCCCGGCCCTATTTTTTTATACTTTATTTTGAAACCGGGTCTCACGAAGTTGTGGAGGGCCTCACTAAGGAGAGAGAGAGAGAGAGAGAGAGAGAGAGTGAGTGAGCGAGCTGAGGCTGGCCGTGAACCGGGATCCTCCGGTCTCCGCCTCCCAAAGTACTGGGATTACAAGCATGTGCCACCACACCTGGCTCAGTAATTGTCTTAAAGTCATAGAATAAGGGATATTAAAGTTTGGGGGACTGTTTAGAAACAGTGTTCCAGGCTGGGTATTACATCAGTTTTTTTCCCTGTGATGAGTGAAGACCAAGTGGGCTGGTGTTTGGAGACCAAGTGGGCTGGTGTTTGGTTGTAGGGGTGGAGTTGATGTCATCAAAAGTAGTTTCTTGGTATCCATGGGTCCTCTTTTTGATGGTTGCTAACCCTTTTGATTAGCTTCTTCTTGTGCTTCATACTTGCACGGTTGCAGCTGAAGGACAGGTGGGTAGAATATGCACTGAGTCCTATTGAAATGTGTGTAGGAGTTTCAGTTTCATGCTACTACTTACAGCTGTGCCAGAGATGAAGTGTGAGATTAAAGAATTTTATTGCTTACCATGTTTCTTTTGACCTAGTTAGATTGATGGTAAGCAGGGTGTTGCTATTTCAGGATGTTGTAATATATCCACATAGCACATTATAATTTCCAGTTTTGTTTTTACATATTTACTCCTCACAATAAACCCTATTAAGTGAGATGACATGATTATTACCATATTACAGTGAAGAAATCTGACTTGGAGGTTGTATAGCACTGTGGTTAAAAATGTACATTCTTAATATTTTTATATGAATTATATATTCTTACCTCTATCAGATCACAGTCCTGGCTCTGCCAATTACTAGCTAAGTGACTTTGCAGCAACTTAATCTCTCTAAGCCTTGTTTTCTAATCTGTAAAATGGGGGACCTTGTATGATGGTTGGGCTGTTGAAGTGAGATTATGAGTAGAATATGTTTAGAATGGTGTTGGGGGCATACAATAGGCACTCAATAAATTTTAGGTATTATTATGATTTCCAGAGGTTATTACAAATTTTATTTAATTCAACAAAAACAGAGAGCCTCTTCTATGTGGCAGTCACTGTGCTAGGTGGGCATTAGGAACACGGTTGTGAAGAAGAGAGGGACTTTAATGGAATTACAGTTTAGTGGTAGGAATGGTGACTGAGTCGGGAATGTCATGCAGTGGCAAAGACTTTTAGAAAGTGAAAGGGGACAGTGCTTGAGAAGGGTGTTGTTAATTGGGAAGTTGCGTCACAAGTGACATTTGATCTGAGGCCCCAGTGACCATAGCTACTTGAAGATCGGGGGAATAGCCTTCCCAGAAGGAAACAGAAACCCAGGGTCAGGATCCTGGGTGGCACGTTTTATCAGTTCATCAGGAGAAAGATGTGCGGTGTGGAGAGGTGGAGGGCCGGGTGATGGAGGGCTTGCAGGCCAGAGTGCGAGTTTGCGTTTCTTCTCAGTTTCGAGCAAGTGGGTGATGTGTCCTATTTTGGGCAGACATTAGGCCAGTGCTGTGAAGGAAACCAAGATGGAGAAGACATGTTCTTGCTGTAACTTAGTCTTCTGTGTCATCTAACTTGTGCATGGCAGATGAGCGGATAGAATACTACACAGTGTTCTGCTCTGTGTACTCCTGATCTGATAATGCGTGATGTTTATCATGCATCTCAGCAACAGTCATCTCTGAAATGACTATGGTTCTTGTTATCTGTGGATGAATCTGTTTGCCCTAACAGCTTAAAGAGGCAGAGAGGGTGGAGAAAAAGGGGGGGGGGAGAGGCCATTTCTGAACACTGGCTAAAAATAGGGATTAGGTAGTAGCAGGAAAGGGAAAAAAAAAAGCAAGATCTTTTTGTGCATGAAGAGGGGCTCTGTGAGAGTGTGGCTAGGTGGGCAAGCCTGCATGGGCACGGCCTGTCTGTGCCTGATTCTCCAAACTGTGTCTGAGGGCAAGCTGATGCTGCAGCCTTAGACTGTTAGCTTTGCTCATCTCCTCTCAGGTCAGAAGGGCAGTGAGATCCAGTTTTCTTCTCAAAACAGGGTTCTGGCTACTTTTCTTCCTTCCCTCCCTCCTTCCTTTTCTTTCTTTGTATTTTTGTTGTACTAGGGATACCAGGGGCACTCTACCTCAGAGCTACACCCCCAGCCCGTTTTATTTTCTTTCTTTCTTTATTTATTTTAGAGGGGGGTACCAGGGGCCTTCTACTTCTGAACTAGACCCCCAACTTGCCCTATCTATCTATCTATCTATCATCTATCTATCCATCCTATCTATTTTGTGGTACTGGGGATTGAACCTAGGGGCATTCTACCTCTGAGCCTACACCCCCAGTCCTATTTTATTTTTTAGGTTTCTTGTTTGTTTGTTTTTTTTGTTTTTGTGGTACTGGGGATAGAACCCAGGGGCATTCTACCCCTGAGCTACACCCTCAGCCCTATTTTATTTTATTTCTTTTTTTTTTTCTTGTGGTACTGGGGATTGAACTCAGGGGCGTCTACCTCCGAGCTACACCCCCCGCCCTATTTTTTATACTTTATTTTGAAACCAGGTCTCACGAAGTTGCGGAGGGCCTCACTAAGTCGCTGAGGCTGGCCGCGAACCCGGATCCTCCGGTCTCCGCCTCCTAAGTACTGGGATTACAAGCGTGTGCCACCATGCCCGGCTTTATATCATTTTTTAAAATTTTTTTCTTGGAAACAGGGTCTTGTTAAGTTGCTGAGGCTAGTCTGGAACCTGCAATCCTCCTGTCTCAGCCTCCCACATACTGGGATTACAAGCATGTGCCTGGCTTATTTTTTTGCGGTACTGGGAATTGAACCCAGGGGCATTCTACCTCTGAGCTACATCCCCAGCCCTATTTTTTATTCTTTATTTTGAAATGGTCTCACTAAGTTGCGGAGGGCCTCACTAAGTAGCGGAGGCTGGCCGCGAACCTGGATCCTCCGGTCTCAGCCTCCCAAGTACTGGGATTACAAGCGTGCGCCACCATGCCTGGCTGGCTTATTTTTTAGTTTGAAACAGGATCTCACTAAGTTGCTGAGGGCCTTGCTGAGTTGCTGAGGCTGGCCATAAACCTGTGATTCCCCTGTCTCAGCCTCCCAAGTACTGGGGTTACAGGCATGAGCCACTGCACCTAGCTAAGGTTCCAATTTTTTGTGTGTGTGGTACTGGGGATTAAACCCAGGGCCATTCTACCTCCGAGCTACACACCCCAGCCCTATTTTTATTCTTTATTTTGAAACAGGGTCTCACTAAGTTGCGGAAGACCTAAGTAGCCAAGGCTGGCCGTGAACCTGGATCCTCCGGTCTCAGCTTCCCAAGTACTGGGATTACAAGTGTGCACCACCACGCCCAGCTTAAGGTTCCAATTTTTTTTTTTTTTTTTTTTTTTTTGCGGTACCAGGGATTGAACCCAGGGGCATTCCACCTCCGAGCTACACCCCCAGCCCTATTTTTTTTATCCTTTATTTTGAAACCGGGTCTCACGAAGTTGCGGAAGCCTCACTAAGTAGCTGAGGCTGGTCGCGAACCTGGATCCTCCGGTCTCAGCCTCCCAAGTACTGGGATTACAAGCGTGCGCCACCACGCCCGGCTAAGGTTCCAATTTTTTAGACGTTTGTTTCTTTGGATCATTCTATCAGGTTAGCTATTGTAATCAGTCAATTAACATTATAATAATATGTATAAAGCTGGGTGTGGTGGCACATGCTTGTAATCCCAGTATTTTGGGAGGCGGACACCAGAGGATCCGGGTTCGCGGCCAGCCTCAACTTGCTCTCTCTCTCTCTCTCTCTCTCTTTCTCTCTCTCTCTACCTAGTGAGGCCCTCCGCAACTTCGTGAGACCCGGTTTCAAAATAAAGTATAAAAAAATAGGGCCGGGGGTGTAGCGCGGAGGTAGAACGCCCCTGCGTTCAATCCCCGGTACCGCAAAAAAAAAAAAAATAATATGTATAATTATTATAGTAGCAAACATTTATTGAATACTTACTAAGAGCCAGTTCCAAGCTCTTTTACCACCATTATTCTACTACTGTCCTTCCCACTTTACCAATGAAGAAAATGAGGCCCAGAGAGGTTAATTACTCTGCTTGACGTCCCACAGCTGGTCAGTCAGTGATGCCAGGGTTTAGACCCACGATAAACTTTACACTAGAGACTGTCTTACTTGGTTCTTCGCAATCACAATCATGTGTTTAATAGTTACTTCTTGGCTATGTAATGGTCTGATAAGGGGGGATGGTTCTCTTCCATCTGGAGAAGAAGGCCTAACCAATCAAGTCACACTGGTTGGTTTAAAGAAGAAATATAGAAGTTAATTCTGTAGCATCATCCTGTAAGCCTTTCCAGTCTGAAGAGTTTTGCTTGTCTACCACTTAAAGTGAATGCATTAAGGAAGACTATTTATTGAACAGACAAGTGATATCTCTGTTTTTCTTCAAGAGGTGTGTTGTCTCTTTTAGAAAGGGGCTTTCCAGTGACAGACTGTGATTATTACCTCTTTAGTGGTTTTCTTTTTTACACAAACATTATAGTAATGAAAAATGTGTAAATCAGGAAAAATCCTTGCCCTGGCAAATTTTTGTTTTTCATATGCACGTCCAGTGCTTGTGTTTATGTGCATATCACATGCACATAGAGTATGTACTAATTTCTCAGTTAATATTTTTGTTGTTACAGGTTTTAGAGTTAAGCAGGGAGTCTCTCCAGGATAAAGGAAGAGATTGGAATATGGAAAGATTACAAGGCATTAATAATTGATCGGGTGATGCCTACCAGGCAGCTCACGTCAGTTTTGGAGCCAGCCTTGGAAGGAGCAGCTGTGTGTTTGGACCTTGGAAAGTTCATCTTTCCAGACGGTCTGTCAGACTTCCAAGAAAGCCAGAGGGGGAGATGGAAAAATACAGTGATGTGGGCCCAAGTGAAACTAACAGGCTGGTTGAGTTCGGTGTGAGAGAGGAGGAAAAACAACCTCCACCTGGTATGGCACTTTAATCGAGGTGAAAGCTTTAGTGAGTGGGCTGTGCGTTAGAGTTTGTCAGAATTGCCAATGTTTTTTTTATTTTCAGTGGCCTTATGTTTAATAATTATAAAACCAGTTTTATCAGAGTGGAAGAACAAAGTAATTAAATACTCTTCCAGTGTTAAAGCTGTTACTCTGTATTTAAATTCAGTTTAACTCAAGGTGGTTTTTAAGTTTCAAATTTGTGTGACTGTAGACTAGCCATATGACATTCAGAGGCTTCCAAGATGTGACTCCAAACACATCCTTAGGGTGGAATCCTATTTTCAGGATTGTATCCTCCATCCAAATTGTCTTTTTTTTCTTTTTAGCCTCTGGATGTAATAAGAGATAATTTGAGCAAAAGGCACCAGGACAAAAATTCTGCTAAACTTGTGTGAAGAGGGTCTGAGACAACTAATCAAGGCAATTGTTTCCTCTTTTCTCCTTTAAAAAGTGAGTCAAATTCAAAGTAGTTTTTTTTTTTTAACTTTGGCACATTGTATTTGATCTGATTGAGGTCATCTTACACAACAAAGCTTTGGGAAAATAGTTTATATAACTATAATTCCAAAACCAAATTTTGTATTAAGTTTAAGCCATCATACTCCTTTTTTTTTTGCTGTACTGGGCGTTGAACCCAGGGGCATTCTACCTCTGAGCTACACCCCCAGCCCTATTTTTTATTCTTTATTTTGAAACAGGGTCTCACTAAGTTGCGGAGGGGCCTCACTAAGTAGCTGAGGCTGGCCGCGAACCCGCGATCCTCCTGTCTCAGCCTCCCAAGTACTGGAATTACAAGCGTGCACCACCATGCCCGGCTCACTTGCTGCTTCTTTAAGTTGGCTGTGGGCCCAACTCGCCATCATACTTCTTTAAGGTAAGGAAGCCTGCATTGGAGTTCTGAACTGGAATATTTAATTTGTGGTGCAGTTGTTATATTTGAATATGTAGTTGGCTGTACTTCTTCATATGCTCTAAGCCCTCCCCTTCTCTTATCACTACGTTAGCAGTGTATCAGGGATACAAATCGGAAACACGTTCTACATGAAATGCCACCACAGCGAAGTTGCTCGGTGAGATTTCCAGGAGAGAAGGCCTTCCTGTTAAACTCACACAAAGGCTTTCTTGTCTGTGAGGGAACTTGTTAATGTGGCCTCTAGAAGACAGCTAAGATAGTCTTCAGTGAACCTCTTCACTGTCCTGTTGCCATTTCCTTTGGGTTTGCATACAGAAATGTTTAGAGGCATCTTCCCCCAACGTTTCTACCTTGTCTTTGTGGTTGTAGTTGCATGGCCACTGTTGGTCTCTCAGCACTGGACATCCTGTGGTCCTTGCATAGAGCTGTCTTGTGGTCTGGTAGGTATTAAATCTGCCTCAGGGAGATTTCTGCATCCTTACCAGGCAGAAAGGCCACTCACGCCTGCTTCTGCTGTTTACCAGGGACCTCTGCCTGTGTCTTTGGGTGCATCTGCCCCACCCCTGGCCTGAGACCTGGTTTCTACTTTCCTGTCATCCAAGCTCTCACCTGCCCATCTTTACTCTGATTGAATCTTTTATGATAATTGAGTAGCGTTTTCCCACCAGGCTTATGCTTTTAAAAGATGGGCAGCAGGCCGGGCGTGGTGGCGCACGCTTGTAATCCCAGTACTTGGGAGGTGGAGACGGGAGGATCTGGGTTCGCGGTGAGCCTCAGCTACTTAGTCCCTCTGCAACTTCGTAAGACCTGATTTCAAAATAAAGTATTAAAAATAGGGCCGGGGGTGTAGCTCGGAGGTAGAACGCCCCTGAGTTTCATCCCTGGTACCGCAAAAAAATAAAATAAAATAAAATAAAATAAAATAAAATAAAATAAAATAAAATAAAATATAATAAAATAAAATAAAAGATAGGCAGCAGTGTAAAGTGGTTGACATGATTCGGATTGTGCCTGTTGTTGAATCCTGGCAGTGTTTACTAGCTGTGCTATTCTGGGCAAGTTACTTAATCTCTGTGTGCCTTGGTTTTCATTATCAGTATCCTTGGATACTGATAATGTCCTTCTCATAGGGTCGTTATGAGAAATAAATGAATTTATATTTGTAGAACACTCCAAACAGTGCCTGGCTTATGGTAAACATTACATAACTGTAAAGTAAGCCAACTACTCTTTTCTAGTAATAAAAGTAACACACTAACATTGTAGACTATTTGGAGAATCCAGAAAATTTGTATTACTTAGAGTTGGAATGAATACATAAATGAGGTAGTGAGGAGTGTTTCTTGTAGGGAAGTGTGTGATGTTACTCAAGACTAGAATCTGGCCTTTGAACCTCAACCTGGTTGTCTTTTATTGATCAGGATGGCCTGCTTGCTTTTCTAATTCCTAGATCTTTTCTCTGCCATTGATAAATCAATGAATTTTGTATATTTGGTGAGTGAATCTTTAGAGAAATGGCCTTGAGCCAGCTCTACTACCAGCTATCTCTGTGGCCTTTTGGATAATTATTTACTCTTTGTGAATCTCAGCTTCCCTACCAGTGAAGTGGAGTTAGTGCTCCGTGTCTTGTTGCAAGGATTTAATGATGCATGTGTATGCACAGTGCTTGGCCTTGTGCCTGGCCCTTTGGGGTGTTCTTTGGATGTTCTTTTTCCTTGGTTCATTTCCAGCTCTTCTGACAGCTTGGAGTTTATATATAAGAAGATCTCTAGTTGCTTGAGAGAGAGAGAGACAGAGAGAGACTATCTACATAACTCTCCTCAAATCCTCCAAAAACTGAATCCATATGTAAACAAAGTGAGCATACTGATTCCACTTTATACCAAGTCTAGAAGATTTATGGTGGCCATCAGGCTCATATACTTTGACCTTCTGAGATGCTTTTTCCTCTTTATCCCCCACCTTTTTTTACTGTGAAATAGAATTTATGTACAGAAAAGTACAAAAACATACATATATAGTTTTTTTTTTTTGCGGTACTGGGGATTGAACCCAGGGGCATTTTACCTCCGAGCTACACCCAGCCCTATTTTTTATTCTTTTATTTTGAAACCGGGTCTCACAAAGTTGCAGAGGGCCTCACTAAGTAGCTGAGGCTGGCCGCGAACCCAGATCCTCCGGTCTGTGCCTCCCAAGTACTGGGATTACAAGCGTGCGCCACCACGCCCGGCCATACATATATAGTTTGAAGAATAATTATGAACACCCTTATCAAGAAAAGTCTAGCCTACTTCTGAAGTACTCCCATACCTCATGTCTGTGAAGGTATCTCAGACGCTAAGATATGCCGAGGGTGCTTACACACCCTATGCCCACATTTTAAAGTTATTAATCAAAGTTTGCTGTGTGTGTGTGTGTGTGTGTGTGTGTGTGTGTTAGTGTTAGTTACTGGGAATTGAGCCCAGGAGGTATTTTACCTCCAAGCTACACCCGAAGTCCTCTTTTATTTTTTGTTTTGAAATAGGGTCTCGCTGGGTTGCTGAGAGTCTTGCTACATTGCTGAGGCTCTTCTTGAACCTGTGATCTTCCTACCTCAGCTTCCCAAGTACTTGGATTAATAAACCGTCCTAACTTAACAAAATTAGAAAATATGTAAAGTTATGGAACTAAATATTAAAAACCAGTAAAATGTCAAAAGATGATGTAATTCAATTCTTTTATGTGTTTTGGTATTCTTTTGATAGGTTTGTGGTGTTTGAATATGTAGTAAAGAAAAATAGAGACACCGATAAATTACGATGTAATTATCCTATAAAATTAAATTTCGCCTTTATATCAGCAAAATCGCTTTTACGATAATTGAGATATTTTGGTGTTCTAGTAACAGAATTTAGTTACAGTAATTACCTAATAATTTAAAAAAGTGTAATCAGTATAAAGAAGTGGAATTTGAAGTTAAAAGCATAATACCATTTACATTAGTACCCTCAAAGTGGAATACTTAGGTATAAATATGACAAAATATGTGTGAGATATATCTGAGAAAAATTACAAAACTCTAATGAAAGAAATCAAAGAAGAACCAAATAAATGAAGAAATATTCCATGTTCACAGATAGGAAGACAGTATTGTCAAGATGTCAGTTCTTTTAAACTTGAGTTTATAGATTCAATACAATCCCAATCAAAATCCCATCTAGTTATTTTGTGAATATAGACAAATGATCTTAAAGCTTATATGGAGAGGCAAAAGACCCAGAATAGCCAAAACAATATTGAAGGAGAAGAGCAAAGTCAGAGAACCAGGAATACCCTACTTCAAGACTTAATGTATAGTTCTAGTAATAAAGACAGTGTAGTAGTGGTGAAAGAATAGATCAGTGGAGCAGAATAGAGCACCCAGCAACAGACCCAGGTAAATAGAGTCAACTGATGTGTGACAGAGGAGCAGGGCGATGCAGTGGACAGAGACAGACCTCTCAACAGATGGTGCTGGAACACCTGGGCATTCTCATGCAAAGAAATGAATCTAGGCATAGACATACAGTTTCCACAAAAATTAATTCAAAATGGATCATAGATCTGAAACACAAAACCATAAAAGTCCTGAAAAATAACAGGAGTAAACATAGACGACTTTGGGTATGGCGATGACTTTTTTTTCTCTTTTTTTGGTACTACGGATTGAACCTAGGGGCATTCTACCTCTAAACGACATCAAAATCTTATCAGACACCTCAGCAGAAAAGATAAACAGATGGCATATAAGCATACGAAGAGATGCTCCACATCATATGTAATTAGAAGAATGTAAATTAAAACAGCTATAAGATTCTACCATATACCAATTAGAATGGCCCAATTCCAGAACACAGTCAGTGCCAAATGCTGGGGAGGATGTGGAGCAGCAGGAACTCTCATTCATTGCTGGTGGGAATGCAAAATCATACAGCCAGTTTGGAAGACTATTTGGCAATTTCTTTTAATAATTTTTTTTTGGGGACTGGGGATTGAACCCAGGGGCATTCCGCCTCCAGAGCTACACCCTCAGAAACGGGGTCACCGTTTCACCTTAGTTAAATGGGGTCTAACTAGTTGCGGAGGGTCTAAGTTGCAGAGGGCCTCACTAAGTAGTTGAGGCTGACCGCGAACCCAGATCCTGCTGTCTCAGCCTCCCAAGTACTGGGCTTAGAAGTGTGTGCCACCACACCCTACTGCAATTTCTTATAATTCTAAACACATTCATATCATATGATGTAGCAGTTGTGCCAAAAGAGTTGAGAATTGACATCTACACAAAAACCACATTGATGTTTATAGCAGCTTTATTCATAATTGTCCAAATTGGGGAAGCATCCAAGATGTTCTTTAGTAGGTAAATGGATAATAAAAATTGTGGTACATCCACACAATGGAATATTATTCAACACTAAAAAGAAATTTAGAATTTTTTTAATAATTGGTATAGCTACCAATTATTAAAAAAAAAACAAAGAGGAACCTTAAATGCGTACTTCTGAGAGAAAGAAGATAATAAGAATAGGCTATATAGTGTATCATTCCAACCATATGGCATTCTAGAAAAGGTGAAACTATAGAGACAGTAAAAAGATCAGTGTTTGTCAAGGAGTGAGGAAGTGGGAGATGAATAGGCAGAGCACAGAGGATTTTTTGGGCAGTGAAACTACTCTGATACTACCATGGTGGACACATGCCATTATATATTTATCCAGATCCATAGACTGCACAACATCAAGAGTAGGCCTTAAGCCCGGCGTGGTGGCTCACGCTTGTAATCCCAGTACTTGGGAAGCTGAGATAGGAGAATCGCAGGTTTTCGGCCAGCCTCAGCAACTTAGTGAGGCCCTGTTTCAAAATAATGAATAAAAAATAGGGCTGGGGGTAGGGCCAGGCGAGGTGGCGCACGCTTGTAATCCCAGTACTTGGGAAGCTGAGACCGGAGGATCTGGGTTCATGGCCAGCCTCAGCTACTTAGTGAGGCCCTCTGCAATTTCATGAGACCCGGTTTCAAAATAAAGAATAAAAATTAGGGCTAGGGGTGTAGCTCAGAGGTAGAATGCCCCTGGGTTCTATCCCAAGTTCCACACACACACAAAAAGAGTAGGCCTTAATTTGAACTGTAGACTTTGGGTGATTGTGATGTGTCAAGGTAGGTTCAGCAGTTGTAACAAATACACATCTCTGTTGGGATGTTGATACAGGGGAGGCAGTGCCATGCACTGGGGAGGAGGTATATGAGGAATCTTTGCCCTTCCTCTCAATTTTGCTGTGAACCAAAATGTGCTCTAAAAAAGTACAGTCTTTTAAAAAAAAGTAATTGTATTTCAAGCACAATATTGGAATGATTTTTCATTAAAGATGTTAATTAGAAGCAAACATAAAAAATAAAACATATAGCCGGGCATGGTGGCGCACGCTTGTAATCCCAGTACTTTGGGAGGCGGAGACCGGAGGATCCGGGTTCGCGGCCAACCTCAGCGCGCATGAGCACGCGCACGCGATCTCTCTCTCTGTCTCTCTCTCTCTACCTAGTGAGGCCCTCCGCAACTTCGTGAGACCCGGTTTCAAAAATAAAGCATAAAAAAAAAATAGGGCCGGGGGCGTAGCGCGGAGGTAGAAGGCCCCTGTGTTCAACCCCGGGTACCACAATAAATAAATAAATAAATAAATAAATAAATAAAACATATGCTGTCTGGTTCCATTTATATGAGAGTCTAGGAAATACAGGTTAATCTCTAGATCAGCAGTTGCCTTGGAGGGGCAGGAGGAGGAGTTACAGTGAGGCGTGAGAAATCTTTTGAGATGATAGATGTATTCATTCTCTTGATGGTGGTAGTGTTTACAGGTGCTTACATACATTGAAGCTTCTCATTGAACAAATTGGTGTAGCTTATTCCATAATAATTGTGCCTATAAAACCTTAAAAATAAAAATCTTATTTTTAAAATGTTTTCTTCTAAATATTAAAAATTGAGATAAAAGCAAGCCAAGACAATTCAATGGGGATAGAAGAATCTTTTTAATAAATGGTGTCAGGACAACTGGATGGCCACATGAAGAAGAATAAAGTTAGATTCCCCTACCTCACACCATATACAAAAATTAACTCAAAATAGATTAAAGAGGCTGGGCGTGGTGGTGCACGCTGTAATCCCAGTTCTTGGGAGGCTGAGATAGGAGGATTGCAGGTTGAGGACAGCCTCAGCAATTTAGCGAGACTCTCAGCAACCTAGCGAGACCCTGTTTCAAAATTTAAAAAGGGCTGGGGTGTAGCTTAGAGGTAGAACACCTCTGGGTTCAATCTTTCACACACACACACACACACACACACACACACACACACACACAGATTAAAGACTTACATGTAAGAGCTAAGATTATAAAACTCTTAGAAGAAAAACAGGCATAAGTCCTGGTGATGAAGCAACAGTTTTTTAGATAAGACATCAAAAGCACAAAGAACAATAACAAAATAGGTAGTATCTCATCAAAATTAAAAAAAAAAATAGCCAGGTACCATGGCGCTTGCTTGTAATCCCAGTACTTGGGAGGCTGAGACAGGAGGATCACAGGTTTGAGGCCAGCCTCAGCAACTTAGTGAGACCCTGTTTCAAAATAAAAAATATGAAGGGCTGAGAGTATAGCTCAAAGGTAGAATACACCTGGGTTCATTCAATTCCTAGTACCAGAATGAATGAATGAATGAATGAATCTGTGCTTCAAAGGGTACCATCATGAAAAGTAAAGAGAATCCACAGAATGGAGAGAAATTTTTTTGCAAATTGTTTATTTAATATCCAGAATATATAAAGAACTCTTTAACAATAAAAAGTTTAACAATAAACAATTTAACAATAAAAAGACAACATAATTTAAAAATGGCCGAAGGATTTGAATAGGCATTTTTCCAAAGAGTATATGAACAGCTAGTGAGCATACGAGAAGGTTCTCAACTTCCCTAGTCATTAGGGAAATGAAAATAGAAATCATGAGCTGCTGCTTCACACCCACTAGGATGGCTAAAATAAAAAAGACGGGCAATAACAAATGCTGGAGAGGATGTATGTACCAGATACATTTCTGGTGGGAATATATAGTGGTACCCCCATAGTGTAAAACAGGCAGGCAGTTCCTCAAAGAATTACCATATGACAACAGTTCTACGCTTAGGTGTATATTCAACAGAGTTGAAAAAAATACATGCACATAAAAATTTGTGCACAGGTGTTCATGGTTGCATTATTTATAATAGCTGAAAAGTGGAAATGATCCACACGCCCATCAGTGAATGAATTGGTAAAAAAAAGTGTGGAATATCCATAAATGGAATATTATTTAGCCACAAAATGAATGAATGAATGAAATATTTACATATGTTATAGTATGGGTGGGTCTTGAACACATTACACTAAATGAAAGAAGCCAGACACAAAAGGCCATTTATTGTATGATGCATTTGCATAAAATGTTCAGAACAGGGAAGTCCGTAAAGACAGAAGGTAGATTAGTGGTTGCCGGCGTCTAGAGGGAGGATGGTATGTGAGTGTTTGTTAATGAGTACAGAGTTTCTTAAGTGGGCAAGGAAAATGTTCTGGAACTAGATAATGATGATGGTTGTACAGCTTTTTGAATATACTGAAAAGCACTGAGTTGTATACTTTTAACAGGTTGAATTTTATGGTGTATGAATGGTATTTCATTAAAATAGTTAAGTGAGAAAAATCAAAAGCCAAAATACTGAATATAACAATAATTTTAAGTAAAAAGTATTTATAGCTGAATCTGATTTATTTTTTATTTCGTGAAGTCTTATTTGATTATTTTATTTTATTTTATTTTGCAGTACTGGGGATTGAACCCAGGGGCATTCTGCCTCTGAGCTACACCCCCAGCCCTATTTTTTATTCTTTATTTTGAAACAGGGTCTCACTAAGTTGCAGAGGGCCTCACTAAGTAGCTGAGGCTAGCCGTGAACCCGGATCCTCTGGTCTCAGCCTCCCAAGTACTGGGATTACAAGCATGCGCCACCACACCTGGCCGGTAATTTTATAAAGTAACTATTTTAGCTTTCAATGTCTATTAATGTACAATATAAACAATCAGTTGTGTTTCACTCATGTTGGTCCACCAACATATGTATGTATTTAAGAGTAATGCAAATTGTTTTATGCTGTAAAATGTTTCTCTCCATGTGCAATGGCTGTGAATACCATGCTAATTAGTGAGTATAACCAGAACCATGAATTTGAGCAGAAAGGAAAGCAAGAAAATGAGAACTCAGCACTACTTGGAAATGAAACCTTATTATGCAAGAATCCATTGCGTTCATGCTCAGTCAGAGGAAGAATCTGTAATTTAATTTGTTTTCTCTGACCTAAGTGCGTTCACTGCTTAGGTCCTTTGCACACAGCCAATATGCCAGTCTCTTAATTTTGCCAGTGACATAGCTACAACATAATGGCAGTTAAATGAAATCCCTATTTGTTTTGTGGATGTAGAACAACATCGACAAAATGTGCAGATTTTGTGCTATGGGACCTGTACAAGAACAAGTGTTTAGGGTTGAGTCTCATTGTGTCAGTGCTGAGAGTCTCTGTGTGTGCGCAATACTGGGAATAGAACCCAGGTGTGCTCTCCCTTTGAGCTCCATCCCCAGCCTTTTAAATTTTATTTTGAGACAAGGTCTCCCTAAGTTGCCAGGCTGGCCTTGAATTTGCAATCCTCCCGCCTCAGCCTTAGGAGTCGCTGGGATTGCAGGTATTTGCCACCTGCCCAGCCATCCATCTTTAACAAGATTTGTTGAGAGTGTATAGTTGTGATCTGCACGGGTCGGGGCAGGGTTCCTCTGTGGGACTGCAATCTGCAGTCTGCAGGGAATGTTGCAGATTGCATACCTGCCGTTCTCCCTCCCTGGTCTTCTGTCTGCCTTTTTATTGCTATACTTTCAATAAATACCTATTATTTACATTTGATTTTGAGATTAAACAGAATGGCAGAGAATTTTGAGTTGATATTTTTTCCCTTTTGTGTTATGGCAAGAAGATCAAAATTTCTAGAACAGTAGAACTAAGCAAAGAATTGGATGGTCTTGGTATCCTTTCTTATCTTTCTTTTGAGCTTTCTTTTTCTCAGTCATTCATCATCTCAACTTGTCTTAATGAACTACCTTATAAAAAAAGACATCTTGGACCTGTATCCACTGTCAAGAGGAATGTGGTGAGAGGTTTGGCTTGCAACCCAACCTATCTGTGCAGTTTATGGCTTATCTTGACAGTTTAAATGTTCTTATCTCTTAGTTTCCTGCTATTCAATAGTAAACTACCTGACAGAATTACTTGTGGCTAGGAATGCCACTCTCCAGGCATCTTTGTTTAGTTGGTACTTAGGACTGAAGCATTATCTATTTGAGAGGCCAGCAATCATGAACAAGGAGCCATTTGATTCACTGAGATAGAAATCTGTTAGGTAGAAACTTGTCTGTGTGGGTTGATGCTTTCCCAGTTGATTAAGGCTTGTTTGTGCATGACAGTTTTAGGAAGAGGTACGCCAGCGTGTCTCCAAAGGTTTGCTGTGATTCTTTCCAGAGGTTGGGCTGCTCCTGTAGGTAGAATATAGTAGTTAAGAATGCAGGCTCCAGACTGTCTGAGTTCCCTGCCTTCACCCTGTCTTTGTGGCCTTGGGCAAGATGTTTACCTAGTTTTTTTAAATCTGTACAAGGATACTAAGAATATTTGAATCAAGATTGTTGTGAGGATCAAACGAGTAATGCTTATAAAGCACTGAGACTGTGCCTGGCACATAATGAGCACTTAACAAATGTTACTTAGCACAAAACTGTAGGGAAAACGTATGCAGAGTTCTGTGTTGGGCTATAGAAGGGATCACCAATTGAGATTAATGGGAAATTTTACCTTGGCATTCATGATAGACCTACATAAATGATTTGTACTCAACCCCTCTGAATGTAGTAAACAGTCCTTTCCTCTCTCTAGAAGGCATTGTAACGATCTAGAATGACCTGTTACTCTGTAACATATAATATTCCTTTGAATTTATAAAGTAGCACATGCTGTTAAGCAATAGCAAGATAAAGCTTTATGATTTTCTCTAAAAGTCTCACAAAGGACTTTTTAGAAATAATTGTCTTCCGCCGGTTCGCGGCCAGCCTCAGCTCTCTCTCTCTCTGTCTCTCCCTGTCTCTCTCTCTCTCTCTACTTAGGCCCTCTGCAACTTCGTGAGACCCGGTTTCAAAATAAAAGTATAAAAAATAGGGCCAGGGGTGTAGCGCGGAGGTAGAATGCCCCTGGGTTCAATCCCCGGTACCGCAAAAAAAAAAAAAAAAGAAATAATTGTCTTCTCTTACATATGCTGGTCTGACTGATAGTTACTTTCCTTGGTAGAATTGATGCTGCTGGACAAAGCAGCCTATTATCATTAGGACCTTTCTTCTTAGTTTCCTCTGTGGCTACTACTGGAACCCTCCATTTCCCCCCTCACACTGCAAATATTCTCATTGCTAAAGGAATGATGTCTTTCTGCTTTTAAGGGTTCTGGCAGCTGGACGTGGATGCACATGCTTGTAATCCCAGTATTTGGGAGGCTGGCAGCGAACCCGGATCCTCTGGTCTCAGCCTCCCAAGTACTGGAGTTACAAGCATGTGCCACCACACCTGGCTGGATCATATGATTTTTAAAGGGAAAGATTTGGTCATATGGCCTGATTAATTTCAACAAAGTTGGGTGTTTAGTTTTCTCCCTAAAGTTAATTTTTATGATTATCAAAGTTATATAGGCATATAGTATGAAAGATCAGACTTCTTTAAGGCTTATTAATAAGAAGTATCGTTCCCCTGCCCCACTCCCCCATTCCCTGGCAGCCCTGCTCCAAAGGCAGCTGCTTTCAACTCTTTAATGTATTTCTTATGGTTATCTTTATATTTCTAAGCAATATGCTTATATGGATATATATATATATATATATTTTTTTTTTTTTGCGGTACCGGGGATTGAACACAGGGGCGTTCTACCTCCGCGCTACGCCCCCGGCCCTATTTTTTATACTTTATTTTGAGACCGGGTCTCACGAAGTTGCGGAGGGCCTCACTAAGTAGAGGGAGAGAGAGAGACAGGGAGAGAGAGAGACAGGGAGAGAGAGAGAGAGAGAGAGAGCTGAGGCTGGCCCCGAACCCGGATCCTCCGGTCTCCGCCTCCCAAAGTACTGGGATTACAAGCGTGCGCCACCACGCCCGGCTGGATATATTTTCAATTTTATACTTAGATTTTATCCACAGACTTCCCTATGGAAGACTCTGTTAGGGAGTCTGTCTTTTTCGTGTGTGTGTCATACTGGGGATTGAACCCAAGGGTGTTTTACATCTGAGTGACACCCGCGGTCCTATTTTATTGTTTATTTTGAAACAGGGTTCCACTAAGTTGCAGAGGGCCTTGTGTACTACACCAGGCTTTTTTTTTCTTTTGTAGTACTAAGGATTGAACCTAGGGGTGTTCGACCTCCAAGTTATACTCCCAACCCTTTTTATTTTTTGTTTTCAAACAGGGTCTTGCTAGGTTGCTGAGAGTCTCCCTACATTGCTGACACTGTCCTTGAACCTGTAATCCTCCTGTCTCTGCCTCCCAAGTACTGGGATTACAGCATGTGCCACCATGCCTGGCCTTCTTCTTTTGTTTTTTGGTACTGGGGATTGAACCCAGAGGCATTCTACCTCCAAGCTACACTCCCAGCCCGATTTTATTTCTTATTTGGAAACAGGGCCACACTAGGTTACTGAGAGCCTCACGAAGTTGCCAAGGCTGGCTTTGAACCTGCAATCCTCCTTTCTCAGCCTCCTAAGTACTAGCATTACAGGCATGTGCCACCACACTACACCCCTAGACCTATTTTATTTTTTATTTTGAAACAGGTTCTCACTAGGTTGCTGATGCTGTCCTTGAACCTGTGATCCTCCTGTCTCAGCCTCCCAAGTACTGGGATTATAGGCATGCGCCACCACACCACCACTGGCCTGTTTTCTTAATGTAGGCTATGTAATTACTTTTGGTTAAATCAGTTAAAAGTCAGCATCCTGGGTAAGAGTGAGGGAGGGCTCTGGGCTCAAATTCCAGCCTCACCACCCTCTACATTTGTGTGATTTTGAAGTTTTCAAATCTCAGTGCCTCAGTTTCCTCGACAGAGTGGATACCTCATAGAATTGCTGTGGCTATCGAGTGACTTAGCTGTGGTTTGAATTTGTCCCCAGGAGTCACTGTGCCACAGTGTTGAGTGGTGGCATCATTACGAGGTGAGCAGATCAGGAGGCCTCTGCCCTCATCAGTGGATGAATACTGCTGTCAAGGGGGGTGGGTTCCAGATAAAAGGACCAGATGGTCACTCTCCCTCCCCACAATGTGACACCTTCTGCCATGTTATGACACAGCCAGAGGCCTTCACCAGATGTTGGCCCCCAATCTTGGATTTCCTAGCCTCTATGACTGTGAGATATCAATTACTTTTCTTTATAAATGAATTATTCTCTTGATGTAGCACAAAACAGTCTAAGCTAATTAATAATATGAAGCATCTAGAGTGTTCGGCACAGCCAATTTTAAATAAATTCCAGCTGCCATCATCACCATCAGTACCTTCATCATCTGACATCAATACCTCCTTCTTCATCTGAAGGATGAGGCTGGTGTGGCAGTTAGAGGTGGGCTGGTCGGCTGCAAACCTCTCCTGCGGCCTTTGCCCTCTCTGCTTATGTCATGAATAATGGGGGGATTGGGATCTCCTGGGGACAGGCCACTACTAAAGACAAGAGAAACTCAAAGGAGCAGGCTGAGCATGCTCATTCTCTTTTCCCAAATCACCAATCAGATAGGTCCTCTTCCCCAGAAGTAGTCATTGAGGGGGTGGAGACAGTCCCTGAGTAGATTCCACTGGGAAGTCCTTGACTGGGTCAGAGGCCAAGGAATGAGGGCGCTGCCCAAGTCTCCACTTGCACGATGTCAGGATCCTTGTTTTTTATTTGTTTTGGGGATGCACATTTGTGCTTTCCAATAACATAACTGCATACTGTGTTTTTAAAATTTGTAACATCTGAATTTACAAATGTGAGGTATCCTCTCAGGTGTGTGTTAAATTTCTTTGTTCCTTTTAAACCGATCACTTCTCTCAGGTGGCCTCTAGTAGCATCCAGACCCAGCAATATTTGAAGTAGTTTCTGGCTTACTCATCTTCTTCCAAACACTGTTGTCAAAATGTAGAAATTCAGAAAGCGCCTTTTGATATGAAAAACTGTGAGAATTTCATATGAAGTCACTATTTCTTGTCTGAGGAGTAATTTTTTTTTTTTTTTTTTTTGCGGTACCGGGGATTGAACCCAGGGGCGTTCTACCTCCGCGCTATACCCCCGGCCCTATTTTTTTATACTTTTATTTTGAAACCGGGTCTCACGAAGTTGCGGAGGGCCTCATTAAGTAGAGAGAGAGAGAGAGAGAGAGAGAGATCCTTAGCCTCACTAAGGAGAGAGAGAGAGGGAGAGAGAGAGAGAGGGAGAGAGAGAGCGAGAGAGCTGAGGCTGGCCGCGAACCCGGATCCTCCG
>PVJS01025737.1:0-27601 GCA_004027185.1 Glis glis
AGAGAGAGAGAGAGAGAGAGAGACGGGGGAGAGAGAGAGAGAGAGAGAGAGAGAGCTGAGGCTGGCAGCGAACCCGGATCCTCCAGTCTCCGCCTCCCAAAGTACTGGGATTACAAGCGTGCACCACCACGCCCGGCTTGGTTATGTTCTGATTTTGATCCAGGTGCTGTTTACATGAGCACATTAATTTTACAAAAATATACCAAGCTTGCCAGGTGTCGTGATGCACGCCTGTAATCCCAGTACATGGGAGGCTGAGACCGGAGGATCGCGGGTTCGCAGCCAGCCTCAGCTTCTTAGTGAGGCCCTCTGCAACTTAGTGAGACCCTGCTTCCAAAAAAAGAATAAAAAATAGGACTGGGGGTGTAGCCTGGAGGTAGAATGCCCTTGGGCTCAATCCTGGTACCACACACACAAAAAAAATCTATATATACCAAGCTAGCCAGGTGTGGTGTGAAGGCCTCTAATCCCAGTACTTGGGGGGCTGAGACAGGAGGACTGCAGGTTCGAGGCCAGCCTCAGCAACTTAGCGGGACCTTGTTTCAAAATAAAAAATAAAAAGGGCTGGGGATATAACTCAGAGGTAGAACACCTTGGGTCAATCCCTAGTAACACACACACTATCTATCTATCTATTATCTATCTATCTATCTATCTATCTATCATCTATCATCTCTAAGCTTATGACTTATTCAGTTTTTTGTAGGTGTACTCTTCTTCAATAATGAACTTATATTGAAAAAGTAGCCCAGAGGGAAGAAGGAAAGGTTTTAATTTTCTTCATGTTAATACTTATAAAAAAATTGCTGCGTATTTTCTTCTAAAAAGATGGTGCCCTTCAATATACTCGAATAGACCTCGGGAATATAAAGAGAAATTGCAATCATTTATATAATTTCAGAGAGCAGTTTTAGGCCTTATTTTAACATCTAGAATTCTCAATTTCTTTTGTATGATGCCTACCAGAATTTACTTCTAAGCCCCAAAAAGTAAGTTCCCTTTCCAACAAGCATATTGGCTTCTAGATAGTACATATATATTTTTATTTTTTCTGGCACTGGGGATAGGACTCAGGGACACTCTACCACTGAGCTAGATACCCAGCCGTTTTGGTTTTATTTATTTTGAGATAGAGTCTTACTAAGTCATTCAGGCTGATCCCCAACTTGAAATCCTCCTGCCTCAGACTCCCCAGTCACTGGAATGCTGACTTGTGCCACCACGGCCAGCTAGCATTTTTTATTTTGTAGATTTCTTTGGTGAAGATACTCTGTTTTCCCTGCATGGAGACAGTGTTAACTGTTCCGGGCATAGCAATGTTCCAGTGAGGAGCTGTGAGTCAGGGGCTGTGAAGTCCTGCAGGCATCTGGGGGAGGGGCTGTCCCTCTCATGCCTCCCCAAACAGAAATTTGCAAAACAAATTTTTGTTTATTTCTTTATTTGAAATGACTTTTCCTCTAAGCCAAGGTAACTGGCTTATATAGAAATCAAGTCTATGTTAGTGAAAACATTAGCACTATGTTGTTAAGACAAAGGGGGCTGGGCGCTGTGGCATGCTCCTGTAATCCCAGTACTTGGGAGGCTGAGACAGGAGGATCACAGGTTCAAGGCCAGCCTCAGCAACTTAGTGAGACCCACAGCAACTTAATGAGACCCTGTTTCAAAATTTAAAATAAAATAAAATAAAATAGGAGCCGGGCATGGTAGCACATGCTTGTAATCCCAGTACTTGGGAGGCTGAGACAGGAGGATCGCAGGTTCGCGGACAGCCTCAGCTACTTAGTGAGGCCCTCCACAACTTAGTGAGACCCTGTTTCAAAGTAAAGAATAAAAAATAGGACTGGGGGTGTAGCCTGGAGGTAGAATGCCCCTGGGTTCCATCCCTAGTACTGCAAAATAAATAAATAAATAAATAAATAAATAAATAAAAGGGCTGAGGGTATAGCTTGGTGGTAGAATATCCATGGGTTCAATCCCCAGAACCACAAAAACAAACAAAAAAGACAAAGGGGGTTCCTCAGTCAGTGCACACACAGCCCAGGGAAGTGTGCAAAGGGGTCCTGGGGGATATGAGAATTTCAGAGGGGTTTAACCTAAAAGCTTAAAAAGGTAACTTCATTTAATATGTATTAATCTACTACACAGGTTGACACTGGTGCCCTTGGCACCTGGTCGCAGGTTATATCAGGCACACAAGGCCTCCTGAGGCAAGAGGGGGTTGAGGGGCTGGTAGAACGTCCAGGTAATGGCGTCACCCGCGTCCTTTGCTGCAATGTATTGTTGTGTGCGTGTGCCTGCTTAAGTGGATTTATATGTTGTGTTATTCAGTTGTGACTAAATTAACATTCACCAAAAAAGACAAGCCAGGTGTGGTGGTGGCACATGCCTGTAATCCTAGTACTTGAGAGGTTGAGACAGGAGGCTGACAGGTTCGAGGCCAGCCTCAGGAACTTAGCGAGGCCCTCAGTAACTTAGTGAGACCCTGATTCCAAATAAAAAATAAAATAGAACTGGGGGGTGTAGCTCAGAAGTAGAACACTTCTGGTTTAATCCTCAGAACCACAAAACACAAATGAATGAACAAAGACAAACAGGTATAAAAATGTTTTGTCCAACCACAGAATGGGCGAGGATAACTGCAAACCCTATGTCTGATAAGGGTCTAATATCCAGAATTGTCACAACAAAATCAAAAGACACCCAATATCAAAAGATACCCCCAGTATCACAAAAAAAGAGAAATCCATATCTTCTAATTGTTATTCTTTGAGAACTTATTCAATATTTTTATTTTTTTGTTTTTTCACAAGTTAAAAAACAATTTCAGAGTTACCAAACAACCAAATAAAGCCCTGGACAATGTGTTAAAATTGGGATTCAATATCTAAATTATTTTTGCAAAAGTGAAAATAGCTAAATAAGCCAGATGTGGTAGCACACGCCAGTACTTGGGAGATTGAGACAGGAGGGCCACAGGTTCAAGGCCAGCTTCAGCAACTTAGTGAGACCCACAGCAACTTAATGAGACCCTGTTTCAAAATTTAAAATAAAATAGGAGCTGGGTGGGGTGGCATATGCTTGTAATCCCAGTACTTGGGAGGCTGAGACAGAAGGATCACAAGTTTGTGGCCAGCCTCAGCTACTTAGTGAGGCCCTCCACAACTTAGTGAGACCCTGTTTCAAAATAAAGAATAAAAAATAGGGTAGGGGGTATAGCTTGGAGGTAGAATGCCCCTGGGTTCCATCCCTAGTTCGGCAAAAAAATAAAAATAAAAAATAAAATAAAATAAAATAGGGCTGGGGGGTAGCTTGGAGGTACAATGCCCCTGGGTTTAATCCCCAGTACTGCAAAAAAAAAAAAAAAAAAAGCTCAGATTAAGCAAGAGGCAGAGGCAGGGTTTGGTTACTAATCTCTGTAGGAACCATGGAACCATCGAAATCAGCAGACTGACAAAGCAAATGAGCTTTGAAAGCTGGCCTTGGCTGATAACAATCTGTGTTGACACAATCCTCTTTGTCCCAGCATCTTTTCTCAAAGGCACGCATGAATGCACTGAAAAAGTACAGCCAGGAGAAGAAAAAGTAAAAGCTGTGTTCCTGCAGGAGCCGGGGCAGTGCACACTGCCCAGCCTCAGGGTGCATGGCCAGGCGGGCCCTGGAGAGAGACCCAATTCACTTGGATGAGGGGCGCTCGGAGTCCCCTGGAGCGTCACCCAGGCCACCCCTTCCTTCCGTGGGCTTGATCGGCCGGGCTCTGCGTTCTCCCCTGGGCCCATCTTCCTGGAGGCCGCCCTGGCACTGAAGCGGGCAGGGCTGGGCTCCTTCCCCTTGCTCTTCCTCATCTGAATCGGGCTCCGACTCGTCGTTGTAGAAGTGAATGGTGGCCTGGACGGGGAAACTGGCCAGCACCTTTTCCCCGGAGCTCCGCAGGTATTCCTGCCGCTTTGAAATGGGCAAATAGAGTCTAACATTGAAGAAACAAATACACCATTAATCACCCTGGAAACAGCTCGAAGCTCCCACTAGAGGCTCCTTGTGTTCCCAGCGTTCCCGTCTGATTCTACCTTCCCTGCATACAGTGGGTTTTAGGTCATTAGAACACGGAACTGTGGGCACCTAGAAAAGGGACTGGGACTAAACCCCACACGAGTTCAGAAGTGAGCGAAACTCTGAATGAGCAGATCACTTCAGACCGGACGAGGGTACACTGCAGCAGAGGTACCAGGCCGCGAAAACACTGAATCCAAGCCTGCCAGGCCCGCTCCCATCAAATGGAGAATGTGGGTCCTCTTGGATAACAGTTGTCCCCTTTAAGGGAGGCGCCACTCCCCACCCACCCTCACTGCTGAAGTGTGGGAAATGTAACCCCCTGGGCTGTGGAGGAAACTTCACTCTGAAACTCTGGTCTAGAGAAGCAGCTAATTGTTCCAGGGGTCGCCAAAGAGAAGCTGGAGGGTCCCTGCTCTGCCAGAGTAGAAAAGAGGAGCTTCGGAGACAAAGAGAGAAACAAAGAAAAAAGCGAAATATATAAAAGTCGGAACCTCTAAATTCCAGGTTTTGTGGAATTTGGGGTTCTTGCTGGATATGGAAAGTATTTAAGATGTCCCCCCATGGTCTCTTATTTTGAAACAGGGTCTCACTAAGTTGCGGAGGGCCTCACTAAGTAGCTGAGACTGGCCATGAACCCGGATCCTCCTGTCTCAGCCTCCCAAGTACTGGGATTACAAGCGTGCAGCACTACACCCAGCTTTGGGATTTGCTTTAAAATATGCTAACAGCAACAAAAATAATTGGGGGGGATAGCATGAGCAGATCAAAGGATGTTCACAATAATTATTAAGGTTGGTGATGAGTGCATGGGTGTTCACTATATTATTCTGTCCACTTTTGTGTATGGCCAGGTGTGGTGGTGCACACCTCTAATCCCAGTACTTGGGAGGCTGAAATAGAAGGCTCACAGGTTCAAGGAAAGCCTCAGCAAATAGTGAGACTCTCAGCAACCTAGTGAGACCTTGTTTCAAAATAAAAATAAAATAGTACTGGGAGTGTAGCTGGAGGTAGAATGCCCCTGAGTTCAATCTCCAGTGCCACAAAACAAGGAAGGAGAAGAAGAAGAAGAAGAAGAAGAAGAAGAAGAAGAAGAAGAGGAGGAGGAGGAGGAGGAGGAGGAGGAGGAGGAGGAGGAGGAGGAAGAGGAGGAGGAGGAGGGAGAGAAGCAGGAGGAGGTTGGAGATGTACCTTAGTGGTACAGTGTCCCTGCATCTCTCTCTCTCTCTCTCTCTCTCTCTCTCTCTCATAAACTTGTATGTGCAGTTTGCAATGCACAGTTACTCCATTGAAGCTCATGCCTTGTCACTCACAGCATTTTCAGCGAATCAAAACCTGAGGCCAGGCGTGGCAGCATACACCTGCAATCCTAGTACTTGGGAGGCCGAGACAGGAGGATCACAGGTTCCAGGCCAGCCTCAGAAACTTAGCCAGGCCCTCAGCAACTTGGTGAGACCCTGTTTCAAAATAAAATAGGAGCCGGGCATGGTGGCTCACGCTTGTAATCCCAGTATTTTGGGAGGCGGAGACTGGAGGATCCGGGTTCGCGGCCAGCCTCAGCTCGCTCTCTCTCTCTCTCTACCTAGTGAGGCCCTCTGCAACTTCGTGAGACCTGGTTTCAAAATAAAGTTTAAAAAAATAGGGCCGGGGGTGTAGCGCGGAGGTAGAACGCCCCTGGGTTCAATCCCCAGTACCGCAAAAAATAAATAAATAAATAAAATAAAATAAAATAGGGCTGGGGTGTGGCTTGGAGGTAGAATGCCCCTGAGTTGAATCTCCAGTGCCACAAAACAAAACAAAACCCAAAACCCTGGGGACCCCAGCAGTGCCTGATGCAGACCTGCGGGCAGGTGGGACAACTGGATCCTTGCAGGCATGGAGTAGGGTGGTGGCTCTCAATGCCACCAGTTACACACAGTGGGATCAGCTGGGGAGTCTGCAAAAATACAGACCCTGAGCCAGGCGTGGTGGTGCACGCTTGTCATCCCAGTACTTGGGAGGCTGAGACAGGAGGATCTGGGTTCACAGCCAGCCTCAGGTATTTAGTGAGGCCCTCTGCAACTTAGTGAGACCCTGTTTCAAAATAAAGAATAAAAAAATAGGGCTGGCGGTGTAGCTTGGAGGTAGAATGCCCCTGGATTCAATCCTCGGTACCGCAAAAAAGAAAAAAAATAGAGACTCTGGACCTTTCCCTAGAACAGGTGCATTAGACCTCTGAGGGCGCCACCCAGGTATCTGTATTCTTAAAAGCTTCCCCAGAGATTCTATGTGGATCAAAAACCATGACTAGGAAGGATATTTACAAAGCTTCTCTCTTCCAAATACCACACTAGCAGTCTGAGGGGCTCTCAGCTTCATCTCTAGAAATGAGTGTCTTCGGGTAGTATTCACGTTTTGTAGCCTTCCAGGGTAACCAGGGTGGAAACACCCCGAGGACCCCCGGCAGCAGAGGCTTGGTTAATTTTGGTGAAGGAAATGAGAGATGGAGAGAGAGTGGCTGAGAGAATAAAAGAGAGACAGAGACAGAGAGACAGAGGAGAATCCTAACATGAGCCACCTGCCTGCGATGGATGAAATGTAAGTGGGAGAGACAGCAGGGAGGGTGCTGGCCACTGCAGGGACCAGGAGCAGACAACGGAGAGCAGCTGGAGGAAAATGCTCAGTAGCTCACAGCTCAGTACCCAGCGTGCTGGGGCCAGCACCCAACCCCGCATTTACTTAACACATGTATTTGTGAAGATGTCCTTTGCGCTAGGCAATATACTAGCATAAATACTGGAAGAGAAACAAAAATGTACCTCAGTTCCTAGGTAAAAAAGTACATATGCATATATGATTTATATGTCATTAAATTTAACACAAGGCATTATATGTGATGGGAGGTGTAAGCAGAAGGTGTAAAGAAAAGAGAGGCCAACTTCACCTTGCAACCAAAATATTGAGTGAATCAATAAATACATGAATGGACTCCAGAAAGCCAACAAAATATCACTGAAGTTCTTTGGTGTTAAAAAAAAAACAACTAACTAAATAATATTGGAGGATATTTTGAATTATTTTCTACTTTGCTGAAAATGCATACAGTTGAAGATACTGTGTATTAATGCTTCTATCAAAATAAAATTATGTATTTCCTACCGTAAAGTCATATATTACCTTACAGGATGCTGAAACCCGAAGGCCCCCTTCGATGTCAAAGTTGGTTGGTCCCCCCCAGGCTCACACTGTAAAGACAGACACACACAAACAGGGATAAGTTAAGGAGCCACTGAAGTCACCGTCTTGTGGGTGTTTGTTGTTGTGTTGTTTTGTTTTGGTACTGGGGACTGAACCCAAGGGCATTCTACCTCTGAGCTACACCCCCAGCCCTTTATGATTTTTTTTGAGGTAATGGGGATTGAACCCAGGGGCGTTTTACCTCCGAGCTACATCCCCAGCCCTATTTTTTATCCTTTATTTTGAAACCGGGTCTCGTGAAGTTGCAGAGGGCCTCACTAAGTAGCTGAGGCTGGCGGAGAACCCGGATCCTCCGTTCTCCGCCTCCCAAGTACTGGGATTACAAGCGTGCACCACCACGCCCGCGCATGGCTTTCTTAAGATGCAGAGAATGGCAGAGAGACTTTCAGCCAGGGGTGTGTGCCTCTGCTGGGGCTAATGCCAAGGTGAGTGACGCTTGGACGTCAGGACGGGTCCCCTGGTAACAGGGCCGGGCATCTTCCAGGAAATCCCCTCCCTGGCAGTGTGGGCAAGAGGCCAGGGGCAAGGCAACAGAGAGAGGATTAGGCTGGGGGCTGTGGAGATGGCTCAAGGGTAGAGCACCTGCTTAGCATGTGCAAGGCCCTGGGGTTCATCCCCAGCACCAAAAATAAAAAAGGGTTAAGTTACCCCCCCGCCCCGGGCAGGACTGGTAGGAGCACCAAGTGGGTGAGGGTGACCCCGCTGCTCAAGGCGGGCAGTCCTGGTACAGGTCACCTGGCCTCACCCCTCCTAACAGAGCCCGGAGCCGAGCAATTCTCCTGCTTTGTCGAGAGAGGGCGCCGCTGAGCAAGAGGTGTCCCCATCCCGCGTGGGGCTGCTCACCTGGCCGGGCGGGGAACCTCCCGCGGTACCGGCCGGGCGCTGTCCGCCCTCTGCGCACCGATTGAGCTCTGCAGAGAGCTGGCCCCGGGGAGTGGGTTGGGGCAGGGCAGCGAGCTCCTCAGCCCCCAGGGAACACTCCACCTCCACCCAAATCCATGAACGCGACTGCAACCGGTGTGATGCGCTGACAGTCAACGAAAGCTGCTCAGCCCTTCAACATTTCTCTGCAAGGAATCTTCGCTTTTCTCACAAATGGCTTTCTCACCATAACAGAAAGACAAAGCCCACCCCCCCACGGCCCCCGCCATGAGACAGCCGCTTCCATCTTTTCATCCTTGTAAACAACGAATAGGCTCCACATTTCATTAAAAGAGACTATTAAATAACGATAAACATCTAGTCTCCTTTAAAATCTTATGTTCAGAACTTCAATTTGAATGCAAAAGAAGGAATTTTCCCCATTTAGATATTGCATGTAAGAATAACTTGGGCTAAAACATCCGACCAATTGTTAATTTGCTGCAGATATTTGCCTCATTCTTTAAAACAAGTAAGTGACTGGCCGGGCGTGGTGGCGCACGCTTGTAATCCCAGTACTTTGGGAGGCGGAGACCGGAGGATCCGGGTTCGCGGCCAGCCTCAGCTCTCTCTCTCTCTCTCTCTCTCTCTCTATCCTTAGGCCCTCCGCAACTTCGTGAGACCCGGTTTCAGAATAAAGTATAAAAAATAGGGCCGGGGGCGTAGCACGGATGCGTTCAATCCCCGGTACCCCCCCAAAAAAATAAAAATAAAAATAAATAAATAAACAAGTAAGTGACTGAATTAAAACTTCCAATATTCAGATCAATTGAGTAAAATAGCCTAGATATCAGAATATGGTGATGGCCTACTTTCTCACACCGAATGTTTTTTTTTTTTACCCAATATGGTAAAAAACTAACTGAACACTAAGCCATATGCCACATGTATTATATAAACCAAATACATGGTCTTTCCTATGCAGATTAACTCTTCAGTGTTTTAAACGTCATCTAGTAGGAAAAAAAGTCTTCAAGTGGGCCAGGCATGGTGGTGTGCACCTGTAATCCCAGTACTTGGGAGGCCGAGACAGGAGGATCACAGGTTTGAAGTCAGCCTCCGCAATTTAGCCAGATTTTCAACAACTTAGCAAAACCCTGTCTCAAATCAAAAATAAAATAGGGCTGGGGGTGTAGCTCAGAGGTAGAATGTCCCTGGTTCAATCCCCAGTACCCCCCCAAATCATCAAATGATATTTTAAAATATAGGCCAGGCGTGGTGGCACACGCTTGTAATCCCAGTACTTGGGAGGCCAAGACAGGAGGATCACAGGTCCACGGCCAGCCTCAGCAACTTGTGAGGCCCTCTGCAACTTAGTGAGACCCTGTTTCAAAAATAAAGAATAAAAAATAGGGCTGGGGGTGTAGCTCGGAGGTAGAATGCCCCTGGGTTCAATCCCCAGTACTGTAAAAAAAAAAAAAGAAAATATATATATATATAACAAACTAAAGCAAGTCATTACTTTGATAAGTATAAAAGCAATTTGGTTACTAATGCAGGGTAACAAAAGAATAGTAGTGGCAATTAATCTTTGCCACAAAGCCCTCTGCTTGAGTGTATTTGCTCAGACATGAGTTACCCCAGGAGTGCTTGCAGACAGGGCTGAAAGTACTTTAGAAAGGGCCAGACCGTGGCTGGGAGCTTTTAACTGTACCTTGTGGGCACTTCAGCCTCGGCTCAGCCTTTATTTGCACTGTGGCACCAGCGGGCCACTAATGGTGCGCTCAGCTGTTTTCTAAGGTGGCAGCCCTGTCCCCTTCCCTCTCTACCTGCTGGTTGGGAACCCTAACATGGAAGAAATCCTTTTATAATTCCCACAAAACCCGCTGTGTCGTAGGGCCTTTGCTTTTCAAGGAAGAAGTACCAGGCACTGTGGTGCACGCCTGTAATCCCAGTACTTGGGAGGCTGAGACAAGAGGATCGCAGGTTTGAGATCAGCTTCAACAAGTGAGACCTTGTTTCAAAATAAAAAGGGCTGGGGGTGTAGCTCCGAGGTAAAATGGCCCTGGGTTCAATCTCCGAACCAAACAAAAAACTAAACAGTAAGAAAAGAAAGGAGAAGTTATCAGAAGCCCAATCTGTGCCCAACTCTGGTCTGATCAACACCTTGCTCACCCAGGCTCCAACTCCCAGACCTGGGGCACTTCTGGGTGAGATGGCCAAGGGAGGGGTCGAGGGAGGAGGCCTTTCACGCTCCCTTTATTTTAGAGGGTGCTGCTTTCTGTCTGGCCTGGCTGCCTCCGCCCACACTTAAGCTTACCCGGCTTCCAGGTCTGGTGAGCTCTGCATCTCCGGGAGTCAGCATCCAGGGTCTCCACAGGACTGAGCTGGAACTGGAAGGCAAGCACCAGGGCAGAATGAAACTCAGGCATTTCTGTGTCTTTTAAAATCATAAGATAAAGCCTGGCTTGGTGGGGCACACCAGTAAGCCTCTCTAGTACTTGGGAGGCTGAGACAGGAGGATCACAGATTGGAGGACAGCCTCAGCAACTTAGTGAGGCTCTGTTTATAAATAAAAAAAATGAATAAATAATAAGCCAGGCGTGGTGGCGCATGCTTGTAATCCCAGTACTTGGGAGGCTGAGATCGGCGGATCTGGGTTCTCGGCCAGTCTCAGCTACTTAGTGAGGCCCTCCACAACTTAGTGAGACCCTGTTTCAAAATAAAGAATAAAAAATAGGACTGGGGGTGTAGCCCGGAGGTAAAATGCCCCTGGGTTCAATCCCCAGTACCACATAAAACAAATAAACAAATAAATAAATGGGGCTGGGGGTGTAGCTTAAAGGTAGAATGCCCCTCAGTTCAATCCCCAATACCACAACCAAAAAAAAAAAAAAAAAAAAAAGATGCAGTGAGAGTTATTCTTATTTCTAGTGTCTGCCTGAAAAACAGTCTCTGGACAGCCCAGAATGTTCCTGCAAGTCTCAGTCGGTAGATGGACAACTGCCATTTGTGTTTTTCTCTCCTGCTGAATTCCCAGGTGTCTGCCTTCGATTAGCCTCTGAGAAAGTAAGTCCCAAGCCTGACACAGTCGTCAGGGAACGCGAGTGGAGGATCTTCTCGCCCTCATGCTGGCTGGATTCTTCAGTTCAGGATTTCCCCTCTAGCTGGCTTCTTTGTCCGGAGTTTTGTGTACACCACTGGGTCACTGATGGACCTTGAGTCTAGCCCACTCAGACCACCTGGCCTGCCCACCCCTTTCCCTACCTTCCTGGTTAATTTGAGCTCCTTAAACTGTACTACTTTATAAAGGGCTGGTAGCCAGGCAGTGGTGGCCCAGTGTAACCCCAGTTCTTGGGAAGCCGAGGCTGGGGAACATAGAGACCCTGTTTCAAAAATAAAAGTTAAGCTGGGTGTGGTGGCACCGCACGCTTGTAATCCCAGTACTTGGGAGGCTGAGACAGGAGGATCCAGGTTTGTGTCCAGCCTTAGCTACTAGTGAGACCCTGTTTCAAAACAAAGAATAAAAAAATAGGGCTGGGGGTGTAGCTCGGAGGTAGAATGTCCCTGGGTTCAATCCCCGGTACCACAAAAGAAAAAAAAAAGAAAAAAATAGTTAAAATGGCTGGGGGTGTAGCTTGGAGGAGAACACCCCTGGGCTCAATCCCTAGCGCGCACACGCGCGCGGACGCGCGCGCGCGCGCACACACACACACACACACACACACACACACACGGAAAGAAAAAGAAAAAGAGGGTGGAGGCTGGTGCCCAGGAGTGGAGGATGCAGCGCCAAGCACAGGGAAAACTGTCACCTTGCGACAGTCAAAGAGAAGATGCCTTTGCAAGCCGCCCGGGAGCCCTGAGGCTTCAGCGACCCTGCCCGGTGACTTTCAGTGGTCTCTAGAGGCCAGCTCATTTCCGCGTCAGCTCCCGCGGGGCCCCGGGCCGCGTCCCCTCGGCGTGTGGCTAAGCAGCGTGCTCGGTGTCGCCGTCGAGCTCCGGGGCTCGGCGCGCTCCGTCCCGGCACCGCGCTCTGCACGCGCCCTCCCGGGCCGCAGGGACACCCTCACCTCTCGGGCCCGCGCGGCGGCGGCGGCCTCCGAGCATCGTTCCCCGGACAGTGGCAGACGCGCCCCCGCGCCTCCCGGGCTCCGGCCGCCGCCTCGGGTCTCATGGTGCCGGCCGAGCCCCGACCCGCCCCGGCGACGCGCTCACCTACCCGCGCGCTCCGCGCCAGGTTTAAAAACGGGGGCAGGGCGGGGAGGGGACAGCTCGGGGAAGGCGGTGGGGTGGGGTCGGGACGCCCAGGGCAGGGCAGGGGACAAAGAAAGGAAAACCCGGAGGGGGCCCGGGGCCGGGGCGGGGCGGGGCAGCTCGGGAGGGGACTGCACGGCGGGCGACACGGGAAGCCGGGAGGAAGGGCCAGGGCGCCCCACGGGGCTGGGGTGAGGCGCGCTCCCCGGGCGGCCTGCCTCGCCCCTCTGGGGTCCCCCGCGGCCCTCGGTCCCGATCGCGCGAGCAGCCACTTGCAGGGGGCCGGCGGGGTTTGGGGACAGCTACGGAATGCCCGGGACCGTGCGAACCCGCCTGTCTGCGGTGGGGTCCGCGGCTGTCCTGGATGCCCAGATGTGGGCCCAGCGGGTGCGCGACGCCCCAGGAGAGAGCCTTCCCACCGCGGAAAATAATGTGCTTCCTTTGGGGGTGACGGTAGGGGGGTTTTCCTTTGGTTGGTCCCCCCGCCGGCTCAGAGCGCCTCGCTGAGCTCGCTCGGGACCCTCCCGGCAGGAGCCCGGGACGCAGGTCGAGGTGGGGACCGCTGTCTGCAGCCTGGAGGGGACCGGGCCAGTACTTCCTCCCGGGCCCCTGGTTCACTGGGACCTGCTGCGCTTGAGAAATGGAACCTCGTTTGCCTAAATGTATGGATAAAAAATCGACTCCAGGGATCAAAACGTTTTCCCACTTTTTTCTTTAAGATTTTGACAACAATAAAGCTAATTACAGGCGGATAGTAAAAAGGGGGGAATTAATTAGTAACTATGCAAATGATTAAAAAAAAGACATTGGTATAATGGGGAAGGGGAAGAGGAAGGGGAAGATCTGGAAACCACACAGCAGGGATAAGGGTCCATATTTAATCTCCCACTGTAGAAGGCGTTTCCAACACCGCAGCTAGGTGTGCGTGTTTCAAACTGTGTCTCGCAGGTAGCTGGGGGAGGAGTAATCAGGGTAACTTTCTGAGAAAGTTTGATAAGGTGTGTTATGTGTCTTAAAATGTTCACCTGAGTGGGGCATGGTGGCACACATTTGTAATCCCAGTACTTGGGAGACTGAGACAGGAGGATCACAGGTTCAAGGACAGCCTCAGCAAGTAATGAGACTCTCATCAACCTAGTGAGACTGTTTCAAAATAAAAATAAAATAGGACTGGGGGTGTAGCTTGGAGGTACAATGCCCCTGGGTTCAATCCCCAGTGACACACACACACACACACACACACACACACACACACAATTCACCTGTTACCCTGCAGTAGTGGCTGAGACAGGAGGATTGCAGGTTCAAGGCCAACCTCAGCAATTTAGGGAGACCCTGTTTCAAACTAAAAAATAAAAAAAGGGTTCAGAGGTAGAATGCCCCTGGGTTGAGTCCTAGGTACATAAAAAAAGTTCACCTATTGACCAGGTAATTCTATTTCAATGTCAGTACTAAAGGTGTATTTTGAAATGAGAATGAAAATGTATTTAATGACAGAGAGGTATTCACTCTAGTGTTACTTACAATGTTTAGAATATGGCGATGACTAAATAAATGAATGTGTAATATTATGCAGCTGATAAAATGAGTTTACAGAGTTTTGAACAGCATAGGACAATACTTATGATATAATGTTAAAAGAACAAAAGTATATAAATAGAGCCAGGCCTGGTGGCACATGCCTATAATCCCAGTACTTGGGAGGCTGAAACAGGAGGACCACAGGTTTGAGGCAGCAGCATGCAGTAACTTTGCCTGTTTCAAAATAAAAATGGCTGGGGGTGTAGCTCAGAGGTAGAATGCCTCTGGGTTCAATCCCCAGTACCACACACACACACACACACACACACACACACACACACACACGGTGAAAAAGTTCCAAGTAATTTCTGTGGATAATCTGTTCTTAAGGATCCTGGTAGAGTATAACTACCTAAACCATAATTAAAAGGTATAACCGTGTTTTTAATGAAAATGTGTTTAATGAAAAATAAATTCATTGGTAAAATAAAAATGAATGTGTTTTAAAAGTTCTTTTTGCTGAGAGAGGAATCAAGATACAACAAAAGACACCTGGGGGTGGTGTAGGTCAGTGGTAGAGCACTTGCCCTGAGTTAGAACCCCAGCACCACAAGACAAACAAACAAATAAATAAAATACAGTGAAAGAAGCCAGACGCAGTGGCACACGCCTGTCATCCCAGTACTTGGGAGGCTGAGACAGGAGGATCGCAGGTTTGAGGCCAGCTTCAGCAACTTAGGAAGACCTTGTTTCAAAAATAGAAAATAAAAAGGCTGAGGGTATAGCTTGGAGATAGAATGCCCCTGGGTTCAATCCCCAGTACCAAAACAAAACAAAAGTAAAAGAAATAAACCGTGGATTGAGGCCGTTGGGAATTCAAAAGGCTTTTGTATTACCAAATATAATTACTTTTCAAGCTTCGAGTCCATGGTAGATCTTGATACTAGAAGAGGTGGTTTTGGGGATGGATAGATTTCTTAAGGAACTTCATTAGGCCCCTGGTTTATAAACTGGGAAAAGCTGCAGGACTTCCAGGGTGTGCGTACCTGCCTGGCCGGTGATGTGGGAAGTAAGGAAAGCTGGAGATTTTATCTCTTGCTCTGCTATCTTTAATTACAAATCCTTTTTCATATGCTGACTTTCAGTGGCCACTTAGAAACAAAGAGTGGAGATGTTAACCCCAGGGCTTCCGGTGGCCCAGGAGGAGGATACCAAAAGTCAAAACATCCCAGAGGGCAGAATATTTTTACATAAACAGTGCTGAAGACAAGCAGGGAAATGATAATTTCCTTTCCTTCTGTTTAGTTGGGCTGTTTCCTGTTATCAGCTCCAAGGAGGGTTTTGCGACCCTGGAAGCTGTTTTAGAAGCTACAAGATATTGTCATAGCTCTTGACATTATTTTCTAAAAGCTTCTTTTTTTGGGGGGTTGGGAATTGAACCCAGGGCCTAATGTATATAAGATAAGTGTTCTACCACTGAGCTACATCCCCAGCCCAAGATTTTTTTAAGATTAAAAAATAAAGTGTATTTGTTCCATTGAAATAAGAGATACAAGCCGGCGTGGTGGTACACACTTGTAATCTCAGTACTTGGGAGGCTGGGACGGGAGGATCCCAGTTCGCGGCCAGCCTCAGCTACTTAGTGAGGCCCTCCACAACTTCGTGAGACCCTGTTTCAAAATAAAGAATAAAAAATAGGGCTGGGGATGTAGCTCAGAGGTAGATTGCCCCTCGGGTTCAATCCCCAGTACTGTAAAAAAAAATTATTGACATTTTTATTATTTATTTATTTATGTATTTCTTAAGGAACTTCTGGGGATTGAAACCAGAGTTATTCTACCTTTGAGCCACATCCCCAGACCAGTTTTATTTCTTATTTGGAAACAGGGTCTCACTAGGTTCCTGAGAGCCTCACTAAATTGCTGAGGCTGTCCTCAAACCTGCAATCCTCCTGTCTCAGCCTCCCAACTACTGGGATTACAGGCGTGTGCCACCACGCTAGACATTTTTATTTTTAAAAACTGTGATGAGGCCTTTGTGAGATTCCACCATGGCGTAAAGGGGCCAGGGCCAAAAGGTGCAGAAAGTAATGGTGCAGCCCATCACCATCATCTTCAGGTACTTGCAAAATAGATCCCGGATCCAGGCGTGGCTCTATGAACAAGTGACTGTGCGGATAGAGGGCTGTATTATTGGTTTTGATGAGGACATGAAACTCATTAGATGGTGCGGAAGAGATTCATTCTAAAACAAAGTCAAGAAAACAACTGGGTCAGATCATGCTAAAAGGAGATAACGTCACTCTGCTACAAAGTGTCTCAAACTAGAAATGATCAATGAAGTGAGAAATTGTAGAGAAGGCAACCCCCCCTTTTTTTTAGATGTCTTTTGCTGAGAGTATGGTTCTAAACATTTGTTCATATTGTTTTCATTACCCTTATGTTATTACCAGATGACAATAAATGCTCCTTTAACCAAAGACAGCTTCCCGAGAGAAAAGCATAGCAGATTTGCTTAGTCAATGTTTTCCATGACCTGGGACATTCAGAAATGACAATCGAAGCCAGGCATGGTGGCGCATGCTTGTGATCCCAGTACTGGGGAGGCTGAGACAGGAGGATCGCAGGTTCGCGGCCAGCCTCAGCTACCTAGTGAGGCCCTCAGCCTCTTAGTGAGATCCTGCTTCTAAGTAAAAAAATGAAAAGGGCTGGGGGTGTAGCTTGGGGTAGAATGCCTCTGGGTTCAATCTCCAGTACCAAAAAAAAAAAAGAAAAAAAAAAGAAAGAAAGAAAGAAAACAGCCACACCCTCTGTGTGATGCCTCCTTGCTCTGTGTCATAGGGACTGGGCAGTGCCCAAGTCCTCTAACTTATTCTTTTCCTCCCTGACTGAAACCTGGGGCTCTGGGCCACACTGAAATCCAGCTTCTGTTCAGGTAAATCAAATCCAGTCCCTCCTTGTTTCCTCTGCTTCTCTGAGTTTCCAGTGTTGAAAAGGAAACACTTTTCTGGGTCTAGTCGGTACTCCATACTCACAGGTGCTGTATCTGCAGATTTAACCAAATTTGAATGGAAAACATATTTTTAAAATTATACCTGTTCTAAACTGGGATTACATGCCTGTAATCCCAGTACTTGGGAAGCCAAGACAGGAGAATCAGGTCAGTCTCAGCAATTTAGTGACCCTGTTTCAAAATAAAAAATAAAAAGGGCTGAGGGGGGGAGGGTAGCTTAGAGGTAAAATGCTCCCAGGTTCAATCCCCAGTACCAAAAAAAAAAAAAAAGAAAACACCAGTCATATTGGATTGGTACAACCTCATCTTAACTAATTACACCCACAACCACTCTATTTCCAGGTAAGGTCACATTCTGAGGTGTTAGTGGTTAGGACTTCAATGTATCTTTTTTAGGGGCACTCGATTCAACTCATAACACAGGCCCAAAGCCTTCCTGCTGATTTTACTTAAGAGGGTGACAATTTTAGGATCGCTTTTTTTTTGGGTACTGGAGTTTGAATCCAGAGGCATTCTATTTCCGAGCTATCCCCCTCTACCCGCCCCAGTCCTATTTTTTTTGTTGTTATTTTTTAAATTTGGAAACAGGGTCTTGCTAGTTTACTGAGAGCCTCACAAAGTTGCTGAGGCTGTCCTCGAACTTGGGATCCTCCTATCTCAGCCTCCCAAGTACTGAGATTACAGGTGTGTGCCACCATGCCTGGCTTAGGATCACTTTAAATCAGAAACTCATTTTTTTTTTTTGCAGTACTGGGGATTGAACCCTGGGGCATTTTACCTCCGATGTACACCCCCAGCCCTATTTTTTATTCTTTATTTTGAAACAGGGTCTCACTAAGTTGCGGAGGGCCTAAGTAGCTGAGACTGGCCGAGAACCTGCAATCCTCCTGTCTCAGCTTCCCAAGTACTGGGATTACAAGCATGCACCACCACGCCTGGCTAGAAACTCATATTGTTCTGTCCAGTCATAGATATTTATCAGTCCTCTGGCTCCGTTCCAAGGCCTGCTAGGTCAGGGGTTGGGGCTCCCTGCCTACAGGAAGGGGTGAGGTCCAGGGCTTCCGCTGAACCTTTCCCCTGCCCTCCTTGGTGGCCAGCTGTTTGGCTCCCACCAGGAGAGGAAGCAGCCTGGAGGAGGGTGTGCTGGGCAGCCCTGAGCTATTGCTGTCCTTTTCTTCTCACTAGCATTCTTGAGGTTTCTCTGCAGATTTCTCTCCTGGATCTCCTAGTTCCAGTGAATGCCACCTGCTTTTGGAGATTAACTTGTAACTTCAGCTCCTGGAAACCCAGCTATCCTCCCTCTGTGCCCTAAACAGCCCTTTTGGACATGACACTAAATGATTTAATGTCAGTCGCCGCCCCCCTCCCTGTGGCACTCCTGCAGGAAGCACAGGCTGATCAGAAGGTAGCAGCGTGCTCCTAGCTCCTGGCCTGGCCACCAGAGCCATCGCCAGCGCTCATCCACAGGGACCCAGCTGCAAGAACACGCAGTGTCAAGCTCTCCAAGTGGCTTCGCTAAGCCTTCTGCTCTCTGCACTTCTCCGGGAGGATGGAGGGGCGAGGAGCTGAAACCCACAAGAGGAGGGTTCTCTCCAAGGAAATCGCACCCCAATCCTTGTCTCCTCACTCTGGGCCCCTGGTATTTCCTCCCTCTGGCTGAGGAGTGGAGGGACCAGCTCGGAGTCACTCCCTTGGCAGTACTGGTGGGAGGATCTTTCTTGCGTTCCTTTGCATCTCCTGCGCGTGTTGTTATCAACTCCTCACAGAAGGGTCCCGGTCTAGTACCCTCTACCCTCTTGCTAGAATACTGAACATAAAAACAGCAGCAAAGTGGTTTTGTACAAAATGTCTCCTTCTGCCTTTTATTTTTCTGGTACTGGGGATTGAACCCAGTACCAGAGGGGTGTTCTACCTCTAAGCTACACCCCCAGCCCTTTTTATTATTTTTGTTTTGAAACAAACAGGGTCTCGCTAAATTGCTGAGGCTGGCTTTGAACCTGCGATCCTCTGGTGCCAACCTCCCAAGTACTGGGATTACAGGCATGAGCCACCCTCCAGGTCTAATCCTTTATAATAATCTAATCGCAACGCACTTTCCTGAGCCCTAGGGAATTACTGAAGGGGGTGGGGTTAGAGGAGGTGTGTCTTGCGAATCTTTCAATTTTTAGCCGGGATGGGGGCAGAAATGCGGTGGTGGTGTCAGAACGGGGGCAGAGCAGGGCTGAGCCCTTAATCAGTGGGGTCCCAACCCCGGAGCTGGGTGTCAGAACTGAACTGTGGAACATCCAGGTGGTGTCAGAGAACTGGGGAATCGGTTGTTGCGTGTTGGGAAAGACATCTCCGTGCTTGGTGTCAGGAAGAGTCACCTGTCGGGGAGGAAGATGACAACAGAAGGACAGCTGGTCCTCCCTCTGCTGGGCCAGTGAGCTAAGATCCAGGCTGCAGGAGGGGCCGAGCAGCTGCAGGAGGGAGGGTGCCAGGCGGGTGACGAGGGTGCACTCCACGGGGCAGCGGGGAGAGAGGCTGCTGCGGGGACAGCGGCTGTCAGCGGCCCGGGGGCGTGGGCAGCTGCAGGCAGGAGAAGGCCTGCAGCCCCGCGCTGCGCGGCCTTCCCGCGGGCTGACAAGCCGGCCGCGAGGGGGCGCAGCGGAGAGACTCGCCCGCGACCACCCGCGCAGGAGGCGCGGACCTCGGCTCGCAGGTAGGTTGGGGCGCCGCGGCCGGAGCGGGCGTGGGGCGATCGCCGTGGAGTTGGGGCCGGACGGGAGTCTAGGGACCCGGCGGGCCGCCGCTGGGGCAGAGCCGCCGGGCTCAGCGATGAGGCCAGGGGCACCAGCTCCAGCCCGCGGGAGGGGGCGGGCCTTCCGGTAGGGTCGCTGCAGGGACCTCGCGGGCTCGGGCGCGCATGCGCCGGCCGCTGCTCGCACCTCCCCCGGTGGACCCCCGCGGGCCGGCCGCTGCCAGTGCGCACGCGCGGCGCACTGCGGGGAGGGGGGAGCGCCCCTCCCCCCGCAGTCGCATTAAAAACAAAAACTGCTTAAAAAACAGCAGACTGCTAAAAAATATTTGGAGCATATGTCACAGATAAAGGGTTGATATTCCAAATACGTAAAGGACTCATGGAGATTAGGAGAACCAAAAACCCAGTTTAAAAATAGCCAAAAGACGTGACTGGACGCTCTGCGCAAAATATGATGTAACACGGGACCTTCACCAAATGGAGAGGTGAATAATTTCTCTCCTAATAAGAGAGGAACTGCATACGACTCTGGGATACCAATTCCAACATTCGTTTTTGCAAAAAGGCAGAAGTCGTTAATGCAGGCTGTGGGGAGACGGGCACTCGTGCGCTGCTGGTGGGAACGCAAGATGGCCAGGCGCCCCTAGGAGGGGGATTGGGCAAAAGCCTACAGGACTCCAAACGCCTTTACCGTTTACCCATTTACTCCACTGCGGAGAATTTGCCCTGAAGAAACACCTACGCCGATATCAAAGTGGATATATGTGCAAGGTTACTGGTTACAGCATCGGCGTCGCAATGGTCACATTTTGCAACCAAATCTCAATGCCAATACATAGGCATTTGCAAAAATAAACTCCAGAGCATCTACACCAGGCAGTACCATGCGGTTGCGAAAAAGAGCAGGAGCTCTATGAACTGCTAGGCATACAGCACTATATTGGGTATACTGATAAGAGCTAAATAGAAATGAGTAGCATATTACGCTATTTTGTGTAAAAAGGGGGCAAACTAAAATATTCAACTCTCACCTTATTTTTACAAAAAAGAAAGAAAAGAAAAAGAAACCCAGGAAGAATAAATGTGAAACTTAAGAAATTGGTTACTTGGGTGAGTGGAAATGGAGTGGAGAGAAAAGAACATTTCTTCAAGAATGTGTTTTTTTGGGGGGTATAGTTTTGAATTTTAGAAATATGGATATTTTAATATTTTAAAAATATAGTTAGCCGGGTGTGGTGGCACACACCTATAATCCCAGTACTTGGGAGGCTGAGACAGGAGGATTGCAGGTTCGAAGACAGCCTCAGCAAGTAGCGAGAGTCTCATCAACCTAGTGAGACCCCGTTTTGAAATAAAAATAAAATAGGGCTGGGGTGTAGTTCAGAGGTAGAATGCCCCAGGGTTCAATCCCTAGTACCACAATAAATAATCAAGCAATCAATAAATAAAGTTAAATCAACAAAGATAAAGGGGAAAGCTGGGCATGGTGGCACACACCTGTAATCCCAGTACATGAGAGGCTGAAACAGGAGAATGTCAAGTTTAAAGCCAGCTTCAGCAACTTAGCAAGGCCCTCAGCAATTTAGTGAGACCCTGTTTTTAAATAAAAAAAAAATAGGGCTGAGGGTGTAGCTCAGAGGTAGAACACTCCTAGGTTCAATCCCCAGCACCACAAAAAGGGAGGGACCCTTACAATTGAATACAAACATAAATGGACATGTGAACTAAGCTGTAAAGTAAATTAACCACAGAACAGTAAGTCCAAAGAATTTTGAATATGTCTCTTTGTCTATAAACCTTTTGTGTATAAACAAGCTAACAAAACTAAGAAGCAATTTTGAGCTTCATTTAGTTGGTAGTAATCTGATGTAGCAATTCTGAAAGTTTTCTTTTTTCTGTGTGTCATAGGTAGTGGGGCACAGTGCGCGCCTATCATCCCAGTATTTGGGAGGTTGAGACAGGAGGATTGCAGGTTCAAGGTCAGCCTCAGCAACTTAGTGGGACCCTGTTTCAAAATAAAAAATAAAAAGGAATGCTCCTGGTCTCCAGTATCAAAAAAAAAAAAGTTAAAGCAAAACAGTAAATATATTGTTGGGAACCAGAATTCTCACAGTGGGAAAGGGGAATGGATGGAGTGAGGGAAGGCGAGGAAGAATTTGTGGGTTGGAATGAGGGCTTTTCATTTCCTAGCTCTGTCTGCTGACAGAGCCTGGGAGCAGGGCCACACCACAGCAACGAGCAGTCCTCAGGCCTGGATCTTGGTTTCTAAATGTCATTGTCATTAAAAGGAGCCAGAGTTGTGTGTAGAGAGAGGGCTCATTCAGAGAAAGTGGAAGCTGAGCCAACAGCTTGTGCCGAAAGGCAAAGAGATGCCCAGAGACCGATGGAGGTAGGTCAGAGAGACACAGGGCTTCCCATTGCCAAACCTAAGACAATTGGAAAATCAAGATAATGATGCTGGACGTAGTGGCGCACGTTAGTAATCCCAGTACTTAGAGGCTGAGACAGGAGGATCGCAGGTTCGAGGACAGCCTCAGCAAATAGTGAGACTCTCATCAACCTAGTGAGACTCTATTTCAAAATAAAAATAAAATAAATAGGGCAGAGGGTGTAGCTCAGAGGTAGTTCAGTCCTGGGTTCAGTCCCTAGTACTACACACACAAATAAAATGATAAATAATGACAATAACGAGTAGTCATAATGAATAAAAATAATCCATGAGTCCAAAGTGATACTGAAAAGCAAACTCGAGAGACAAACAAATAGATACTGGTAGACGGGATCGCTGTTCTTTACAGTAGAATAAATGCTGCCAACTAATAAATGCTGGAGGAACAGTAGAGTTAGAAAAGTTGCCACATGCCGGGCGTGGTGGCGCACGCTTGTAATCCCAGTACTTGGGAGGTTGAGAAAGAAGGATTGCAGGTTCGTGGCCAGCCTCAGCTACTTAGGCCCTCCGCAACTTAGTGAGACCCTGTTTCAAAATAAAGAATTAAAAAAAAAAGAAAAGTTGCCATATTGCAAACGGCATAGTAATGACTGATTCAGGCAGGAATAAAGGATATTAAAATCACTGGGTGAAAAAACTTATTGGGGAATAAGATAGTACAATGTCGAGGGCCGAGGACTGTCCTAGAGGCACATTGAGGTTATCATCTTGGACCAGCCCAGTTTGGATACATGGTATTTGGCTGGGTGGGATCTGTCCGCAAATGGGCACATTCCAAGGGACCTGGTGTAATCTTCAAGGTGCTAATGGTCAATCCCTCCTTCCCCTAGGCTTGCCACATAATTGCTGATCCCTGTTTGATTAATCCTTACCAAAACCTGAGATAATTGTTGATCTCTGTTTGACTAACTTTTACTACAACCTGTGATAATTGCTGATTCCTGGGTTTGATTAACTTTTATGATGCCTTGTCTAAAATGTCTATAAAAATAAGGTGCTGGCTACAGATGGACGGGAGAATTTGCCATCTCTATCTCCTCCCCGACCCCCCGATTATTAAATATAACTATTTTGCAAATTACCATATCAGACTTCGTGTTGTTTCCTGCGAGAAGACCATTGTTAGGAAGCTGTTTGACGCAGTGACCGTCTGTGGCAGGATCCACAGACTTCAGGAAGCTGTCTGGGCAGCGACCGTCTGTGGCTGGGGACCATAGACTGTATTGTCAGGAAGCTGCTTGGTGCAGCGACCTTCCGTGGCAGGAACCACGGAGTAGATCATCCGCCGGAGTTACCGCAATAGTACAATCTCAAAGTATCACTCCACAAATTATTTATTACTTATAACAGTAAAAAAAGGAGACATTAGAGTGAATAAGTCTAGTAGGGATGAATTGACACCATATGTCCCAAACACATAACCTAATTTGGATCCTGAGGCCATATCAGACAAACTCATGTCCAGGGACCAGCTACCAAATAATGAGCCTGACTTAAAAAGTGTCAAGGTCATGAAAGCCTAAGGCATTGTTCCAGATTAAAGGGGGAATAAAGAGACATGAGAAGTAAATATTACGTATGTTACGTGTGTCCTTTTTTTTTCCCCGGTACTGGGGATTGAACCCAGGGGCATTCTACCTCCAGGCTGCACCCCCAGCCCTATTTTTTATACTTTATCTTGAAACAGGGTCTCACTAAGTTGCGGAGGGCCTCACTAAGTAGCTGAGGCTGGCAGTGAACCCGGATCCTCCGGTCTCAGCCTCCCAAGTACTGGGATTACAAGCGTGCACCACCACGCCCGGCTACGTGTCCTTGAATTGGGAGAAATAAGATTGCCAGGAATGATGTTGTCATAGTCTGTTTTCCGTTGCTGTAACAGAATACCACAGACTGGATAATTTATCAAGAAGAGTTTATATAGCTCATTGTTCTGGAAGCTGGGAAGTCCAAGAGCATAGCAGCCATGGCTGGCGAATGTTAGGAAATAGAAGGAAATGAAAATACACAGCTCTACAGAGCAGAACAGGCTCTTTAATGGAGTGAAGCCTGGGAGGGGAGCTGACCGGGGAGAGAGCCCACGAGAGTCAGCAGAAAGCCCCCTTCCTTACACACTAGGGGCCTTTTATGGGGCAGTAGGGGGTTGGGAGAGCAGGGCAGTTGTGGACTTTTCTCATTGGTGGTCTTAGCAGGGTGCCAGGACAGGTAGATTTATGGCGCTGGGGCAGGGGGATGGTCAGGAGCACTTTTCCCGCCACTGCTGGAGTTCTTTTGTTCTCAATCTCCTCCAGCCAGGCCTCAGCCAGACCTCACAGTGCCCACAGCGAGGGCCACTGTGCCGTGTCATCACACAGTGGAGCACAACACATGGCGAGAAGGAGAGGAGCTTGCTTTATAGCAAAGCTGCCCTCACGGGAACTGAGCCACTCCTGGGAAAATGGCCTTCATCCATTCCTGAGGGTGGGGCCCTCATGACCTGAATGTCTCCCATTAGGCCACACCTCCCTACACTGCAGAATTGGAAGTTAAGGTTCCAACTCATTAACATTGGAGGGACACAGCCAAACCATAGCAGATGTTATTGGGAAAATATTTATAATTTAAAAATGCTGGATGTGATAAATAAATGAAATATTACCTTAAAAGCACCAGGAAGCCAGGCGTGGTGGTGCACACTTGTAATCCCAGTACTTGGGAGGCTGAGACAGGAGGATCCGGGTTCGGGGCCAGCCTCAGCTACTTAGTGAGGCCCTCTAAACTTAGTGAGACCCTGTTTCAAAATAAAGAATGAAAAATAGGGTTGGGGGTGTAGCTGGAGGTAGAATGCCCCAGGGTTCAATCCCCAGTACCAAAAAAGAATATGGAGAGTCTGGTAGATATTAGCATTGGATCAATGTAAAATTTCTAAATTCAATCATTGCAGTGTGGTTAAGTAAGAGAAATGGCCTTGCTCTTAGGAAATATACCCTGGAGTACTCAGGGGTGAAGGGTCATGATTTCTAGAACTTAATCTCAAATGGTTCTGGAAAGAATAAAGTCTGTGTCATACCTTATACTTTATGCTGAGTAGATATACCACAATTTGATGAATATGTTCTCCACTGATGAACATTTAAAATTTTTCAATTAAAAAAATCACCCTTGCCTGGCATGGTGGCACATGCTTATAATCTGAGTATTTAGGGCAGGAGGATTGCAGGTTCATGGCCAGCCTCAGCAACTTAGTGAGGCCCTCAGCAACTTAGTGAGACCCTGTTTCAAAATAAAAAAAATAGAATTGGGAGTGTAGCTCAGAGATAGAATGCCCCTGGATTCAATCCCCAGTACCATGGGGAAAAAAGAAAAAAAAAAACACTCTTAAAGCCAGGTGCATGCTTTAATCCCAGTGCTTGGGAGGCTGAGATAGGAGGATCTTAGGTTTAAGAACAGCCCCAGCAACTAAGTGAGACTCTCAGCAACCTAGTGAGACCCTGTTTCAAAACAAAACAAAAAAACAATAAAAAGGGCTGGGGGGTGTAGCTCTGAGGTAGAATGCCCCTGGGTTCAATCCTTAGTACCACACACAAACAACAATAACAAAACACTCATAAACACTTATTTTACTGGTCATGTGCATTTCTTCTATAAATTAATACTGATTTTTGGTAACATTTTTACAAATATTTCTTTCTTCTTTTGTTAACATTTTTAGGGTTAATGCCCAGAATTAGGAAGGCCACATCAAAGAGAATAAATGTCATTATGGTCTCTAGAGTGGCTGATTTCAGTGAAAAGCTGAATGTGGCCTGGGAGGTGAGGGGCGGAGCTACCAAGAGTAATAGGTTCTGAAAGCGGGGCTCCGGTTTGTGCAGAGGATTCTCATATTACTGGGAAGCCCCGCCCCCACACCAGGTTTACTTCAGACTTTTCAGATTAGTAACACCCCTTGCATTGTCCTGGAACCCATGGATCTCCTCCAAGCCACTCTGGTCTGAATATAGACTTTGGACAATAGGGTGTTTGTAATTGGCTGGCTCACTGCCTCTACTAGGAGAGTTTCCCAAGAACCACAATGCGAAGTTTTCAGAATTCTCCAAAGCAGTTGGGAAAACCAGCATCAATCTACACCCTGAAAGAAAAGGTATTTGACCTAAAAAAAATGCTGAGTTAAAGACAAAGTAAATGAAAACAAATAAAATAAATAAGAGTGAAATAAATAAAAATCGCTGGCAGTGGGAGGGTAAATTGGGATAACTACTTTGGAAAACAGTTTAGCATTAGCTTTTAATACTGGACGCTAGCTTGGCCTAGGCCTGAGAGCAGTTTCTCTCCCAGGTTCACACCCAGAGAAATGCTGGGCTGTGTGCTCCTGCAGACAAGTAAATGGATGTTCAGAGCAGCACTATTTGTCAGAACAAGCAAACTAATAAAGTGTGAAATAGTCACACATAGAACATTATATAGCAGCGAAAATGGATGAAAGACAGCTATGTACAACTATAGGGTAAACCTTAGAAACATCGAGGGGAAAGAATGCAAGGCGCAGAAGCCTACTTATTGGAATTTATTTATTTATTTTTAATTAATTAATTAGCTAATTAATTAATACTGGGGATTGAACCCAGGGGTATTTCATCTCCGAGCTACACCCCCAGCCCTATTTTTAAAATTTTTTAAAATTTTCGATTATTTATTTATTTATTTTTGTGGTACTGGGGATTGAACCCAGGGGCATTCTACCTCTTAGCTACACCCCCAGCCCTATTTTATTTTATTTTTTTTAAAGTTTTCAAACAGGGTCTCACTAAGTTGTGGAGGGCCTCACTAAGTTGCTGAGGCTGGCTGCAAACCTGCGATCCTCCTGTCTCAGCCTCCCAAGTACTGGGATTACAGGCGCGTGCCACCACGCCTGGTTTAATTTTTTTATTTTGAAACAGGGTCTCATTAAGTTGCGGAGGGCCTCACTAAATTGCTGAGGCTGGCCGCGGACCTGCGATTCTCCTCTCTCAGCTTCCCAAGTACTGGGATTACAGGCATGATAATATTATTTTTATAAAGCAACAAAACAAAACAAAAAAGTACTGGATACCTTCACTTGCATTTAAGATTTATTTTTTATAGAAAGACAATGATAAATGTAATATTGAAGATGGGCTAGCAGGTTGGGATAAGCAAGACATTGAGAGGTACTGGCAATATTCTTCTGAAAATGTGGGGTAGCAAAACAGTGTTCATTTTACTATTAGACTTTGTCCCTTGTCATTTAGGTTACATTAAAAAAATACTGCTGGGTGCATGCTTGTAATCCCAATACTTGGGAGGCTGAGACAGGAGGATCGCAGGTTCATGGCCAGCCTCAGCAACTTTGTGAGGCCCTCTGCAACTTAGTGAGACCCTGTTTCAAAAATAAAGAATAAAAAATAGGGCTGGGAGTGTAGCTTGGAGATGGAATACCCCTGGGTTCAATCCCCAGTACTGCAAAAAAAAAAAAAAAAAAAAAT
>PVJS01025738.1:0-27608 GCA_004027185.1 Glis glis
CAGGTCTCACGAAGTTGCGGAGGGCCTCACTAAGGAGAGAGAGAGAGAGAGAGAGAGAGAGAGAGAGAGAGAGAGAGACTGGGAGAGAACTGAGGCTGGCCGCGAACCCGGATCCTCCAGTCTCCGCCTCCCAAAGTACTGGGATTACAAGCGTGCGCCACCACGCCCGGCTTTTATTCTTTATTTTGAAACAGGGTCTCACTAAGTTGCAAAGGGCCTCACTAAGTAGCTGAGGCTGGCCGCGAGCCTGCAATCCTCCTGTCTCAGCCTTCCAAGTAATGATTTTTTTTTAAAGGCAAATATTTATTTGAATAGCCAACTCTTCCCTACCACCTCCTTCTTTTTTTTTTTCTTTGTGGGGATGGAACCCAGGGGCATTTATTTGTGTGGCCAATTCTTCCCTACCACCTCCTCCTCCTCCATTTTTTTTTTTATGGGGAGGGAACCCAAGGACATTCTACCTCTAAGCTACACCCCCAGCCCTTTTAATTCTTTTATTTTGAAACAGGGTCTCACTAAGTTGTTGAGGCTGGCAGTGAACCTGCGATCCTCCTGTCTCAGCCTCCCATGTACTGAGATTACAAGTGTGCGCCACTACGCCTGGTTACCACCTCCTTCTACCTGCTTTTCCTCTGCTTTTTTTCTTTCAACAAGCTGAAGAGCAAAGATGTAAAAGAGCCATTAGAGCTGGTGTTGGTAATGTGTATGTGGGCAGGCACTGGAGTAGCACTTGGAAGTAAAAATTGGTAGTTACTTTTCAGAAGGCAGCACAGGTTGAGCATCTCTATTCAGAAAATCCGAAATTGGAAACACTCTGAAATCTGAAACTTTTTTGAGCATCAGTAAAATCTGTGCAAATATTCCTAAATCTGAAAAGCTCAGAAATCTGAAATATTGACCAGGCATTTCAGATAAACGATATTCAACCTATATAGCAGTATGGATTCCATGTAAAAGGTGCAGCCCCGTCGATCTGGAACGCTCCCTTGGAGGAGGCAGAGGGAAACACAGAAGGCATCCCAGCACCAAGAAACAGACGGGCCGGGCGTGGTGGCGCACGCTTGTAATCCCAGTACTTGGGAGGCTGAGAGCGGAGGATCTGGGTTTGCAGCCAGTCTCAGCTACTTAGTGAGGCCCTCCGCAACTTAGTGAGACCCTGTTTCAAAATAAAGAATAAAAAATAGGGCTGGGGGTGTAGCTCAGAGGTAGAATGCCCCTGGGTTCAACCCCCGGTACCGCAAAAAAAAAAAAAAAGAAAGAAAACAAACAGACGGAACCAATTGAAAATGGTAGCGCTTACAATACACCGGCACACATACGGTACAGAGGACGTGTGGACGTGGGAAAAGGTTGAGAAGTTGCTTAGATACATTTGCACCCCGACTTGGTTAACAGAAACGATGTGCTGCACACGGGAGGAAGAGCACTTGCCAGATCTTTTCCTACATTTTCTTCATTTGTCACATATAGGCTGAAGTTCATCCTGTGGGTGTTTATTCAAGAAGAGCTCATGGGACTGAATTCCCACAGTTCTATGAAAATACTGTGGCTTATACACGTGACAGCGGTGGCCGAGTGAGAGTGCTTGGGTTGCCTTCCTTTGACCAGTACTTTCTTACCTCCTGTGCACACCTCTCTGCTAGGTGGTCCACGTCTACTTATTTTAACCGAGACACCTTGGTTCCATGTTCTTGCTGGGCTCATCTCCACATACCTTCCATGAGTAGCCCCTATTTGTTTCTCCTCATCTGGTTTCTGAAGATCATTTTAGATTTTCTGGCAGAGGATTTGGGCTGCTTCTCTGTGTGGCCCTCGTTACGGTGAGAACAAGTTTTGATGAGTTTTGGGTGCGTATAGGCTGAGCACTCTGTTCTGCTCCTCTCTCCAGGTTACCAACATTAAGAAGACGCTCAAGGCCACCGCGTCCTCTTCGGCTCAGGAAATGGAGCAGCAGCTGGCTGAGCGGGAGTGCCCCCCTCATGCTGAGCAGAGGCAGCCCACCAAGAAGATGTCCAAAGTGAAGGGTCTGGTCTCCAGCCGCCACTAGGGCCGGCTGGGCAGCTGGCACTCACCGGGCCTGGGTCAGGTGGGGAGGGGACACAGGGCCTATTTCCTCCCCTCTCTACCTGCAGTGAGTTCCAGACCTGCCCATCCCCTCACCAGCGCCTCCCCACCCATTGGTACCGGTCCAGAAAAACCGTTTCTCCTTCCCCTTCCCCAGTCGTTCCCTTCAGACTCAGGGGCTCCATGGATGCCATCCTAACAGATTGGACACTGCCCGGCTTCCCTCCAGGACATTCTTGTCTCTGTATATGGGCTTGTTTCCCTCCCGGTTGTTATTTTGCTCCATGTCATTGTCAGGCTGGTCATAGCCGGAGGCAGCTTTAACCGGCCCGCAGGGATGGCTGCAGAGGGACCCCTCTGAGCAAGGAGGGGCCTTCTTTCTCTATCCCCGTGCACCATGGTACCCGCAGTGGTGCAGGCGCTCTCCAGCCAGGTATCCACACGCTTTGTTTCCCTCTCCTGCTTTATCCCCTGTTGGCAGCCCCAGTCCAGGCCATGGAGGGATGTGATGCTGGGCTATGTTTACTAAACCTGCGGGTTTTCAGCCTCTTAAGCCCAGCTTGGATCTCTCGTTAGTTGGGAGTACCGGGCTGACTAACCTCTGGTATCTGAGCACAAACGGAGGGTGCTGAGTGTCTGCTGGGTGGCAGAAGTTGTTTCTCCCAGCATGGCGTCCTCTGCTGCCCGCTCAGTGTTTCGGTTTGTAGGTCCCAGCTGCCTGTGGGGCTGTCTGCTGGCACTTGCTCTCCCAAGACCGCTCATACCTCCTGGCTGCCGCGTGGCGGGCACGGTGGTGCCGAGGCCCTGCAGTCTGGTGAAGGACCATTGCTGCTTCTGTCTCTTCCTTCCCACCCCTCCTTGGCTGGTGACCCAGAGCCCTCTGATGACAGCGTACTCCTGGCCAGAGAAAAGGACTTGACTAGTTTCTGAACTTGAACAGTTTCAGGTTATATTTTAATTTTTTTTTGTACAGGTTGATTCTAATACATTTCAACATGCTTTTTTCTCCCCTTGTGTCAATATTTGTTATAGACTAATCGCCGGGGATTTTTCACCTGGTTGGAGGGTGGCATGTGTGTATGTGTGTGTGTTTTGTTTTGTTTTTATAAGAGGAGGTGGAGATCCTGGACTGATACTAAAGTTCATCAAGGAAAAAGCACATTTTAGAACAAAAAAATAAAAGTGTAGATTTGATGTATGTGACTGGAGTGTGGGGTTGCATAGCTGATAGATCTGGGGGAGGTGGGGATGAGGGTGGCTGGGATAATGTGATGCTACCATGGTTAACAATGGGTTTCTCCTTTTTCTAAAATGTCCAGCAAATGCCTACCATGGATCAAATGTTAAAGTGTTTTCATTTCCCTTTCACACTGGTCCATGTGACCATATAGCATTGTGCCCAACCAGGGAATTAAGTTTAATTCCCAAAGTATGTTTCATGATCCCTGGTCAGATGCTCTGTGGAAAAGGAGTTCTGTTATTAATAAACATGGCACTCCCTGCATCCCATATCCTCATTGGAAATTCATTGTTAAGGTCTTGGAGAAGTCCTGGGGTAGCCTGTGCCCACACTGATTTCACCACCAGATCCTTTGGGTCATATCTAGTGGGACACATTTTGGGAAAGTTTTGGGAAATATATACATATTTCCCAAAATATGTATATATATATATATACATATACATATAATATATATAACATATATATGTTATATATAAAATATAGATAACATATATTATATATATAAAATATAATATATATTTATTTTTTGGTGCTGGGGATTGAACTCAGAGGCATTCCACCTCCCCAGCCCTATTTTATTTTTAAACAGGGTCTTGCTAGGTTGATGAGACTCACTACTTGCTGAGGCTGCCCTCAAACCTGCGATTCTTCTGTCTCAGCCTCCCAAGTACTGAGATTACAGGCGTGTGCCACCACACCTGGCTGGAAATATATATATTTCTTACAAACCCTAAGAGAGGCTAAACATCTCACAGTATCAGTTTTTTTCAATACTCTTTCTAGACCCCAAACAGGCACACACACTCTTTTTTTTTTTTTTTTGAGGTACCGGGGATTGAACCCAGGGGCGTTCTACCTCCACGCTACACCCCCGGCCCTATTTTTTTTATACTTTATTTTGAAACCGGGTCTCATGAAGTTGCGGAGAGCCTCACTAGGTAGAGAGAGAGAGAGAGAGACGGGGGGGAGAGAGAGAGAGAGAGAGAGTGAGCTGAGGCTTCCAAAGTAGTGGGATTACAAGCGTGCGCCACCACGCCTGGCTATACACACTCTTGATAAGCTGCCTTTCCTCCTTGTTTTACCCACTGGTGAGTAGATGAGGAATGCGGCTTGACTTGTGTGCCGCGTGTTGCCATCGTTTGTTTGCCCAAGGGCCTAAGCTGGAGGGTTGGTCATCTTCTCCTTGGTGCTGCTACTTGAAAATACCGGTGGTTGTGGTAATAGCACATGGGTAAAGTACTGAATGGCTTCATGTGCAGGAGTCATCCACCTGATGCTCTGATGTTGGTAAGGGTAAGTGTTACACCCATTCCCACTTTATATATGAAGCAGCAGAAACTCAAAGATTCAAAGTGCCATGATCATAAGTGACAAAACTAGGACTCCCAGGTTGGACTTGGGCACCCTGCCATCTGCTCGGTGCGCCATTCCCGTTAGAGTCTGCTGTGCACCTGGCCTGTGGCACTTTCTCCCTGCTTGCTCCTCTGAGGGATTATCTTGCTTTTAACTGACACACACACAGCTCAGCTTCTCCCAAACTCACCCAGCCTCTTGATAAGGAAGCAGAGACTGTGGGGCAGGAGCCCCCAGGAATTGTAGAGACAGCGGCCCAGCTGGAATGTTCATTGCTCCACTGGGACTCTGGTAGAGGCGTGGCCTCGGAGCTCTGCAGTTAGTCACTTGGCATACTGACAGCCGGGCTCAGGTCTGAGATGTGTAGAGGTGTCCCACATGCAAATATGTTCAAAAGAGAGATCCTCAACCCTGGAAGGGAAGGAGATGCTGCGGTATTAAACAGAATCAGCTCCATACACCAGCCATGGATCATTTTCTTGTCAGAGACACCGTTTACCTCTGGCTTTCTGACCTCAGCCTCCATCGGGCAGTGGCTTTACGTTGCAGTGTCTGGCTGGTGGGCCTACTTCAAGTGTTCTCTTAGCTTTAGTGGCCCTAATTTCCCATTTTCTGTGTTGTTCTGCCTATTCTAAAATTTCTTTAGGGGCTCTTCCTTTAAGAGTCCAGTTGGAGCACCGTTTTGGTACCCCACACCTTTTTCTCTGCACCTGCTACTCTGCATTACCTTTCTCCAGTAAGCATCTGTCCCCTGACGAGTGTGGTCTGGAGAGCAGGAGCGTGCTGTCCGGGCCTGTCTGCAGTGCCTGGCAAGGCGCTTACTCATAGACGGCCCTCACAGGCCATCCGTGGGTACTACGGGCACTGTCGCAACCAGTTGGGGCCAGGGTGGGTGGAAGGTGGCTGCTGAAGTTTGCAGGAGCTCTTGAATGTGGAGTCCCGCTCAGCTGTTGTACAGGCTTGTAATAATAGTCCTTGCCAGAAACATCCTGTCATTGCCAAAAGACATTTGCCAGGGGCATAGCTCCTAGTGGGCGGCCTGTGCCAGTTTAGGCTTGTCCAGCAAAGCAGCTAGCATGAGAGCGCTTATACGAAGCAGGTGCAGAGGAGACACGTCACGGGACGCTCACTGGATCCCCACAGCTCTAAGGTGGGGACTGTTAGAACTCCTGTCACTAGTGAGGAATCAAGTCTGGCTTACCGTTGGGTGGAGCTGGGACTTACATCTGAGTGTGACTCAGGCACAGCCCATAGCCACCCTCCTGCAGGATTGGAAGTTCAGGCACTGACCTACCTCTGGGAGGCTGGGGGTGGCAGGGGTCAAGGCCCAAGTTGAGTCCAGGACTGAGCGGGCGTGGTGGCTCATGCCTGTAATCCCAGAATTTGGAAGGCTGAGACAGGTGGACGCCTGGTTTAAACTTGTCTCCCTTTCTATGGTTTTGTCACTTCAAGATTTTTGTGGGTGTGGGATTGAACCTAGGGGCATTCTACCTCTGAGCTACCCCCCAAGCCTTTTTTTTTTTTTTTTGATAAGCTACTGCATGCGGGACTTGAATTTGTGGTCCTCCTGTTTTAGCCTCCCAAGTATTGGGATTATAGCCACTGTGTCTGTCTGGCAAGTTTTTTGTTTTTGTGCATGTGTGTTGGGGATCAAACCCAGGGCCTGTGCCTAGTAGACAAGTTCTCTACCACTGAGCCTCAAGAATGTTACTCCCCAGCCTCCTCAAGAATGTTAAATTTCAGCCGGGTGTGGTGGCGCACGCTTGTAATCCCAGTACTTTGGGAGGCGGAGACCGGAGGATCCGGGTTCGCGGCCAGCCTCAGCTCTTTCTCCCTCTCTCTCTCTCCCTGTCTCTCTCTCTCTCTCTCTCTCTCTCTCTCTCTCTCTCTCTCTAACTAGTGAGGCCCTCCGCAACTTCGTGAGACCTGGTTTCAAAATAAAGTATTAAAAAATAGGGTCGGGGGTGTAGCGCGGAGGTAGAACACCCCTGGGTTCAATCCCCAGTACCACATACACACAAAAAGAATGTTAAATGACGCCGGGTGTGGTGGTGCACACTTGAAATACCCGTACTTGGGAGGCTGAGACAGGAGGATCGCAGGTTCGAGACTAGCCTCAACAACTTAGTGGGGCCCTCTGCAACTTAGTGAGACACTGTTTCCAAATAAAAAATAAAATAGAGCTGGGGGGGGTATAGCTCAGAGGTAGAACGCCCCTGGGTTCTACTCCAGCACCAAAAAAGAAAAAAAAAAAAGAATGAGCTGGGTGCAGTGGCATATGCCTGTAATCTCAATACTTGAGAAGCTGAGACAGGAGGATTGTAGGTTTGAGGCCAGTCTCAGCCATTTAGTGAGACCTTGTTTCAAAATAAAAAACAAAGGCTAGGCATAGTTGGTATATGCCTATAATCCCAGTAATTAGGAGGCTGAGATAGGAGGATTGCAGGTTCAAGGCCAACCTCAGCAACTTAGCAAGACCCTCAGCATCTTAGCAAGACCCTGTCTCAAAAAATAGGGCTGGGGGGGGTAGCTCAGAGGTAGAATGCCTTTGGGCTTAATCCCTTGCATGCACGCGTGGACAAACACACACACACACACACACACACACACACACACACACACACTAAAAATGGCTGGGATGAAGCCGGGCGTGGTAGCACATGCTTGTAATCCTAGTGCTTGGGAGGCTGAAACCAGAGGATCCGGGTTTGCAGCTAGCCTCAGCTACTTAGTGAGGCCCTCCACAACTTAGTGAGACTCGGTTTCAAAATAAAGAATAAAAAATAGGACTGGGGGTGTAGCTTGCAGGTAGAATGCCCCTGGGTTCAATCCCCAGTACCACACACACACACACACACAAAATGGCTGGGATGTAGCTTGGAGGTAGAGTGCCCTAGGTTCAATCCCCAATACAAAACAAAACAAAACAACAAAAGAATGTTAAATAGAATTATACACCTTGTAACTTCGGGGGGGGTGGTGGCGTTTTCCACTCAGCAGAGTTCTCTGGGATTCACCCAGGTGGTTGTGTACATCAACAGTGTTGCTGAGGAGTCTCGTGGGATGGATGCACCATAATGTGTTCAACCATTCAACTGCTGAAGGACATCGGAGTGATTGCCAGTCTTTGAGTTTTATCAATAAGGAATCTCTTTGGTATTTTAGTTAGTTAGTTAGTTTTGTACTGGGGATGGAACTACAACCCCAACCCTTTTTATTTTTTTGCGGTACCGGGGATTGAACCCAGGGGCGTTCTACCTCCAAGCTACACCCCCGGCCCTATTTTTTTATCCTTTATTTTGAAAACGGGTCTCACGAAGTTGTGGAGGGCCTCACTAAGTAGCTGAGGTGAGGCTGGCCGTGAACCCAGATCCTCCAGTCTCCGCCTCCCAAGTACTGGGATTACAAGCGTGCACCTCCACGCCCGACCAACCCTTTTTATTTTGAAGCAGGGTCTCACTAAGTTGCTGAGGCTGACCTCGAACCTGTCATCCAACCATCTCAGCCTCCCAAATACTGGGGTTACAGGCATGCGCACTGCTCTCTGCTCATGTTGGATTTCTTGAGTTACCAATGAGGGCAAATATTTTTATGAGCTGATTATCTCATTGCATTTCTTCTTTTGTGACTTGTTCTCTCATTTTTTCCATTAGGGTTGCTTTTTTACTGATTTCTAAGTACTACACAGAGACGACCAGCAGAGGGCAGCAGAGCATCAGCATGCTGAGGGAATGAAGCTTAAGGGCACATGCCGGAAGAGCTGGGCACAGTGGCAGGTGCTTGTAATCTCAGTACTTGGGAGGCTGAAACAAGAGGATCACAGGTTCTGGGCCAGCCTCAGCAACGTAGTGAGACTGGAGACCTTGTTGGTTGGTTTTGTGGTATTGGGGACTGAACCAAGGGGCATTCTACCTCCTAGCTATACCCTCATCAGCACTATTTTATTTATTTATTTATTTATTCATTCATTCATTCATTCATTCATTCATTGTGATACTAGGGGTTAAACCCAGAGGATTTCTACCTCCAAGCTACATCCCAGCCTGATTTTATTTGGAAACAGGGTCTCGCTAGGTTGCTGAGAGCCTCGCTAAGTTGCCGAGGCTGGCTTCAGACTTACCATCCTCCTGTCTCCGCCTCCCAAGTGCTGGGATTACTGGCATACGCCACTGTGCCTGGCTTATTTTTATTTTCTTATTTAGAAACAAGGCCTCGCTAAGTTGCTGAGGCTATTCTTGAACCTATGATGCTCCTGTCTCAGCCTCCCAAGTACTAGAATTACAGGTGTGTGCCACCGTACCTGGCTCTGAGACTCTGTCTCAAAATAAAAAATAAAAAGGGCTGAGGGTATAGCATTGAAACAGCACATTCTAGGCTAAGGAAGAGCCTGGCTGGGGAGGGGAGTGGTTAAATTCCTAACTTCAAATTGGAGTTGTCTGAAAGAAATGTCTTTGTAGGTCCCAGAGAGGTAGATGAGTTCTCTCAATCGGTGACATCCAGGAGTCCTTAGATGGAGGGCACTTATGAAGTCTTTCTCCCTCTCCCTCTCCCTCTCCTTCTCTCTCTTCCTCTCTTTCTCTCTCTCCCTGTCTCATGTCCTTGTGGCACTGCATGAGTCCCAGGCTCTGCCAGAGCATGGTGTGTGTGTGAGCGTGTGTGCGTGTGTGTTTATATGTGCACAAATGCCCACCTCACCCTTCTGAAAGCTAGCTGTATGCTTCCTCTCTGAGCTGCCCACTTCCCATCCCTTGGGGAACTGAAGCAGCTGAGCAGAGGGCCAAGGTGGTGGCAGGAGTGTGGGTGTGGAGGGGAAGGGCATGGGGATGCAGCCGCCTCCTTTCACCCTGGGAGGCCAGGGAACTCCAGGGAGATGGGAATCCCAGAAATCACATGCAGAATTGTGTGTGCACTCATATGTCATCCTTTAAAAAACTTTTAATTTTGAAATAATTACAAGCCGGGCGTGGTGGCGCACGCTTGTAATCCTAGTACTTTGGGAGGCGGAGACCGGAGGATCCGGGTTCGCGGCCAGCCTCAGCTCTCTCCCTCTCTCTCTCTCTCTCTCTCTCTCTCTCTCTCTCTGTCTGTCTCCTTAGTGAGGCCCTCGGCAACTTCATGAGACCCGGTTTCAAAATAAAGTATAAAAAATAGGGCCGGGGGCGTAGCGCGGAGGTAGAACACTCCTGCGTTCAATTCCTGGTACCGCAAAAAAAAAAAAAAAGAAAGAATTACAGATTCACAAGAAGCTGCAGAAATAGTAGAGAAGCCCTTTCAACCAGTCCTTCCAACAGTACCTTCTTTTATAACTTAATTAAGTACAATAGCTAAATTAGGAAACTGACATGGGTACAATCCAGGCATATTTGACCTTCCTGAGTTTTACATGCATTCTTGCATGCACATGTGTGTGTATGTGTGCATGTATGTGGTCCTGTGCAACTTTATCACTTGTATGTATTTGTGCAACTCCCACCACAATCAAGAGACAGAATTAGCTCTGTCATCCCTAATTCCTCATGCTAACCCTTTATAGTCATCCGCCTTTCCCCCCACCCTGTCCCTAACTCCCAGCAACCCTAGCCTAGTCCTTATACTTTGGTAATTTCAAAAATTTAAGTCTTATGTGGTTTTTGAAAGGCTCCAAAGCAGTCATTATATTTGCTGTTGTTTGTCCCCTCTGAAACTCCTGTCGAAATCTCTCATTGTGGTGGTGGTGTTGGGTATGGCCCTTATTGGGGGCGGTAATGGGGATTGAACAAAGGGCATTCTACCTTCAGGGTACACCCCCAGCCCTTTTTATTTTGAGACAGGGTCTCACTAGGTTGCTGAGGGTCTTACTAAGTAGTTGCTGTGGCTGTCCTCGAACCTGTGATCTTCCTGTCTCAGCCTCCCAAGTACTGCGATTACAGATGTGTGCCACCATGCCCAGCAAGGCAGGGCCTTTGAGAGGCGATTAGATTGTTAAGAGGGATGAATGCAGTCCTGGGGGGCTGGATTAGTTCCCTGGAGAGCAGGTTGTTATGAAGCAAGGCTGCCTCTGTTCTGTCCCTTTTAACTGCTCTGTGCACCCTTCTGTTTTCCACCATGAGCTGAAGCCCTGTGTGGCCCTCACCAGATGCGGTGGTCCAGTCTTGGACTTTTCAGCCTTCAGAACAGTGAGCCAAGGCCGGGCGTGGTGGCGCATGCTTGTAATCCCAGTACTTGGGAGGTGGAGACTGGAGGATCCAGGTTTGCGGCCAGCCTCAGCTACTTAGTGAGGCCCTCCGCAACTTTGTGAGACCCGGTTTCAAAATAAAGTATAAAAAATAGGGCCAGGGGTGTAGCTCAGAGGTAGAATGCCCCTGGGTTCAAACCCCAGTACCACAAAAAAAAAAAACAGCGAGCCAAATAAACTGACTTTCTTTATAAATTATTCGGTCTCAGATATCGTTGTAACAACAGAAAACAGACTAAGATAAATTTCTCGAGGGCGTCCACAATAAAGGGTTAAAATTGCAGCAGCCTGGTGTGATGGCGGGGGAGCAGCCCTGTGCTCGTGCTCTCTGGGTCTGAGGAGATAATGCTAGCCTCTGCTGAGTTATTACCATGTGTGAGGCACCAAAGGCTCACAGGGTTAAGTCACCTGCCCAAGGCCACGCAGCAGCGACCGGCAGAGTGGGGTAAACCAAGTTCTCTCCATGCCTGTGCTTTGGCAGGAATGGTGGGAAGAGAGTGCATTTGCACGGAGGGGCTCAGCTGGCAGCAGAAACCCAGGCCTGCCCAGAACCCAGTCCTGGAGCTAGCAGGAGGTTTGGGAGCCACAGGGGTGGCTGGGAGAGCACCCGCACCGTGTGTGCTCCTGGCGAGGGAGCTGCTGGCAGGGCTGGTGGGCCATGGCTTGCCAGAGGGTGGCCTGCTGGTCTCTGGTGGCACCAAGTTCTCCCAAGTGCTAAGTGGCTCCCCAAGTCGTGGCAGTACTTGGTGGTCCAGATAAGTGTGCAGGTATGGGGCCGGAGGAGGGACAAACACAGGATGTTTATGGAAGGCAGAGGGGTGGCAGACTGGTAGATGATGGCACTGGACATTTTTTGGCTACTAGCTGATGGTAGACATTTCACTAAATTTGGTCAAAGTTCTGCACATGGGCGGGGCCTTTTTGGGTCTCTTCCAGGAGAGTCTTTGGAGAAATCTCAATGACTTCTCCTGTTTCTGCTTTGACTGGATCTGCTTGTTTCTTTGGTGAGAATTTAAGAGGTGATGTGCTTCTCCACAGGGGCATGAGATGTCTGGCTGCCTCTCCTTTGGGGTGTCCAGACCCTCGATGCTCAGCACCGGGGCCCATTAACTTACTGAGACTTACAAAGTGGTGACGTATCAGTTGTTTTTGTTGTACAGCGATGTGGATTTTATTGCTTCTTAATTTTGTCATTCCACACAACGTATAAATAAATAGACTTTGAGAAAATCTACTGCCAATGTTGACAGATGATGGCGACATTAGTGAGGCTGCGCCAGTGTTTTGCATACAGTAATGGAAACCTCAGCCGCCACCTCTACCAAATGATGATATTTTAATTCCGTCATTTCTTTTTCATTTATTTGCATTAACAGATGCTTCCTTTCATCTACTGCAGATTTACCCAGCGGTATAGCCCGTACAGGAGAGGCAGGATAAATGCTCCCTTCTTTCCCTATCAGTACCAGTGTGCAAAACAAACAATAAACTGGCCCCTTAGTATCCTCTGGAGGTGAGCAATTCATTTTTTCAATACCATTATGAACTCATGGATTTAAATATATTGGGTGGGTTTCAATTTCTTACAATTATTGCCACGGTGAAAGCGCAAATTGTCCCAGCTTTGGCCAATGGGGGCATCTCTGGGCTGGCTTCTGAGTCCTTTGGACGTGACCAAAGGCGGTATGATGGATGCCATGCTATCATACATGTTAAGAGGTTCTAGGCTCCTTTTGTACATTTTCTCCTCAGACCTGGCATCAGCCATTTCTCCATGTGGCCCTGACCACACGTGGACCCCGCGGCTGCTCACTGTTACTGGGTTGACCATTGTTTCTAGGTTTGTTTTATGAACAGAGATAACAGATATAGAATGATAGGTAAGATACCTCATGTGTTCATACTGTTATTTTCAATTCAAATTTCAGTACTACAGCCGGGCGTGGTGGTGCACGCTTGTAATCCCAGTACTTTGGGAAGCGGAGACCGGAGGATCCGGGTTCGCGGCCAGCCTCAGCTCTCTCTCTCTCTCTCTCTCTCTCTCTCTCTCTCTCTACTTAGTGAGGCCCTCCGCAACTTCGTGAGACCCGGTTTCAAAATAAAGTATAAAAAATAGGGCTGGGGGTGTAGCTTGGAGGTAGAACGCCCCTGGGTTCAATCCCCGGTACCACACACACAAAAAATTTAAGTACTACAGATTTTATTAAATCTTAAAAACAATTACAACTATAGGTCCTTTCTTCCATGCTGAGAATCCTTATTCTTGCATTGTCTTTTTTCTTTTCATGTATTTCTTTCTTTCTTTGTTATTATTTAAAAAAATTTTTCAAACTGGGCATGGTGGCGCACACCTGTAATTCCAGTACTTGGGAGGCTGAGACAGGAGGATAGTAGGTTCAAGGACAGCCTCAGCAATGCAGCAAGACTCTCAACAACCTAGCAAGACCCTGTTTCAAAACAAAAAATAAAAAGGGCTGGGGGAATTTTTTTTTTTTTGTGGTGCTGGATTCAGATGAATGCAGGGCCTTGTGCATGCTAGGTGAGCATTCTGCCACTGAGCTAAACCCTCAGCCCTTTTTTTCTTGATTTGAAATAGTTGGTATGGCTTTGCTCATTGTCTGTATGAATCTTATTTGCTCCTTTTCTTATAGACATTTTGGGTGGAATTTGTATTCCCCATTTGTTACATGAAATCAGTTTCCTTGAATTTTTGGGCAGAGGTGGGCTGAGGAAGGTTTTCTAACATTACAGTGCTTCCTTCCCTGTTATCACATAGCATCAAAAAGAAATGCAGCAAGCCAGGCATGGTGGTGCATGCTTGTAATCCCAGTACTTGGGAGGCTGAGACCGGAGGATCTGGTTTTGTGGCCAGCCTCAGCTACTTAGTGAGGCCCTCCACAACTTAGTGAGACCCTGTTTCAAAATAAAAAATAGGGCTGGGGTTGTAGCTTGGAGGTAGAATGCCCCTGGATTCAATCTTCAGTGCCAGAAAAAAAAAAGAAGTACAACAGATTATTAGAACCTACAAACAAGTTCAGCAAGGTTGCAGGATACAAGATCATAGCAAAATCAATTGTATTTCTTTATTCTTGCAATAAAAAATCTGAAAGTGAAGAAACTAATTTAATTAATTAATTTTTGCGGTACCGCAAAAAAAACAAAAACAAAAAACAGAAGTGTAAAAATATACTCTTAACTACAAAATATTGTTGAAATAATTTTTTTTTTGGTGGTACTGGGGATTGAACCTAGGAATATTCTACCTCCAAGCTACACCCCCAGCCCTTTTTATTTTTTGTTTGGAAACAGAGTCTTGTTAGGTTACTGAGAGTCACACTATGTTGCTGAGGTTGTCCTCAAATCTATCTATATAAAAGAAAATATACAAGTCCAGTAAGCACATGAAAACATGCTAAACATCATTAGCCAACAGAACAATGTAAATCAAACTGTAATGAGTGTGGTGGTTCATACCTGTAGTCCCAGCACTTGGGAGACTGAGGCAGGGGATTACTTGGCCCAACCCCTTCCGTCTTCCCTGTAGCTGACCGGGAAGAATGTGAAGCTGTAAGTCCCACCAATAGGAGTTCAGCACAGGACCTTGTATCGGGGATATAAGACCCACCAGGTTCTTTGTCAGGTGTGCTCTTGCATACCCGGGAGCACCCTTTTTTGCAAAAAAGGAAAATCGCCTTGCCAAACAATTTTTTTTGCGGTACCTGGGATTGAACCCAGGGGCGTTCTACCTCCGTGCTACACCCCCAGCCCTATTTTTTATTCTTTATTTTTGAAACAGGGTCTCGCGAAGTTGCGGAGGGCCTCACTAAGTAGCTGAGGCTGGCTGCAAACCCGGATCCTCCGGTCTCAGCCTCTCAAGCACTGGGATTACAAGCGTGCGCCACCACGCCCGGCTCATGTTCAAGTTTTTGAAGAACTCCCAGTCTGTTTCCCAAAGCGGCTGCAACATTTGCATCCCCACCAGCAGCACATGAGGCTCCAGTTTCTCCTTATCATCCCTGACCCTGCTGTCTTACAGCCATCTCGGTGGGTATGAAGTGGTATCTCATTGTGGTTTGTTTGTTCCTTTCTTTGTTTTTGAGATGGGGGTCTCTCTATGGGGCCCGTGCTGTGACTAATGCTGCAAAAACAACATGACCTAGGCATGTGCCCGTCTCACTTGGCAAGCCTCCCAAGCAGACAGGAGGGCGCTTATCAGCCATTCTGAGTAAGATAGAAAAAATAAAAGAAATAGGTAGAAAGGAGACTTTTACAGTTTGGATATAGAATGTCCTCTGGAAGAGCTCAGGTAGTAATGCAAAAATGTTCAGAGATGAAATCATTGAACCATGAGGGTTCTAATTGAATTATGAGGGTAACAGGCAGGTAGGGTGTGGCTGGAGGAGGTAGGTCACTGGGGACATAGCCTTGGGGACTATATGTAAAGGGTAAGGGCTGGGGTAAGGGCCCAGGCCTGCAGCCCTTCCTGACTTCTAGCTAAAGAGTGGATCAAGGAAGGATTGAAAATGGACCAATCAGGGCCCAGACCTAACGGATTGAAAATGGTCCATTTAGGGCCCAGATCTAAGGACAACTCGGAAGAGTTGTCAGGCTCTGTAAGCTAGCCTCCCAAGAGCAAAGCCAGCAGAGCAGCAGCGACCAACAGGAGAAGAGCAGAGGCAGTGAGGACAGTAGCAACAACCTTGGCTGCCAGCAAGAGCAGCAACAAAGTAGTAGCGCTTGCGGCCCCAGAGCTGGCCAGCGAGCAGAGGCAGAGCTGTGCCACTTGCAGCCCCAGCTGTACCAGCAGCAGCAGCAAAATAGCCAGACTTGCAGCTGCAGCGTGGGAACAGCAGCAAGAGTAGCAGCAGCAGCAACTCCACGGCAAGGCCCAGTGTGAGCACTGCGGTGTGGCTACCCTTTCAGGACCCCTCCCCTGGGCAGGAGCCCTGCTGCCTTTCCCTGTCTCCTTCTATTAAATGCTCTCCCCTGATTCCTGTGTCTCCTGAGCTGAATTCTTTCACTCTCGAAGGAAAGAGCTGAGGTAAGCTATGGATCCTCAACTGGATCTAACCCATAGCAGCCCCTGTCTGAAAACCTCCAAAACCTCCAGAACTGTAAGCAAATAAAATTTCCTTCCTCTCAGTTGTGGTCATCAGGTATTTTAAGTCACAGCAGTGAGAATGCTGACTGAAACAGAGACATAAAGGAAGAACAAGGAAAATGTAACTTTAATATGGAAGCCCCTGGTAAAATTCCCCAATACCTTTACTCCTCTGCCAGACCAGTTAGTCCCAGAACTGTCAGAGGAATTTACAACTCTTTACTTATTTCCTTGAGCACTGTCGACTATCCTCTGGGATAGTCTGATCAGTTGATTAGAAGACAGAGGTCACAAAAGAACAATCTCCTCCACGCTGTTGGCTAGCCTTGAACGGTTTATTTATTTATTTTTTTGCAGTACTGGGGATTGAACCCAGGGGCGTTCTACCTCTGGCCCTATTTTTTATACTTTATTTTGAAACTGGGTCTCATGAAGTTGCGGTAGCTGAGGCTGGCCGGGAACCCAGGTCCTCCGGTCTTCGCCTCCCAAGTACTGGGATTACAAGCGTGTGCCACCACGCCTGGCTTGAACAGTTTAAACAAAATGGATACCTACTGATAAGACTGGGAAGATTCTGCTGATAAGACAGTGAAGGCCAGGACCTGGAAGACATCAAACTCCCTAACTCATCTTGTGAGTACCAGACTGATGTCATCTTTGCAAACCTCCTCCTCCCCACCCCTCGTGAAAGTCCCCTATCAAAGAAGAGCTCTGCACCCCCAAACACCTTTCTCACTTTTTTTTTTTCGGTTCTACGGATTGAACCCAGGGGCATTCTACTTCTGATCTACACCCCCAGCCCTATTTTTTATTCTTTATTTTTGAAACAGGGTCTCACTAAGTTGCGGAGGGCCTCACTAAGCTGAGGCTGGCCGCGACCCTGCAATCCTCCTATCTCCCAAGTACTGGGATTACAAGCGTGCGCCACCACGCCTGGCTTCCTTTCTCACTTTGAGATGGCTCGCCTTTGTCCTTTAATGTGCATTTCATGCTTTCCTACATAGATTTCTATCACATAAGCCATGGATCCCACCAGTCCGGAGTGGAGGTCCCCCCGCCCCCACCCCCCACACACACTGGGAACTCCTCTGGACCCTTCATGGAATTGTTTTGCCTCCCATGAAATTTTGTGCCACGGGAAACACAGCCAGTGGCCTTCCTCCACATGGGAACATGAGTTTTTCAGCAAGTGCCCAACACAGAACGGCAGGCTTAGCATAGCTGTCCACTGTTTTTTTTTCCTTGAAGAGGCTGCTGGGAAAGGGTTAAATTCCATGCACAAGATGCTAATTCAGAGATGTTAGTAGCCCTGACATTCTGCAACTTCATAAAAATGCAAGCACCCTTTTTCTCAGCATATATAACCCTAGAAAAAATTAACCTGGCTGCAACCATAATTTATATAGGGACATAATACCCTACTTATACTTTCACACTGTCATCAAAAATCTCCCTCATCTTTGTCACTAAACACCACTCTCAAAGTTTATTATCTGGCACTAAAGTGTTCTTTTTATGGCTCTGAGAAGAGGTATGGCCCTTCAGAACAAAAGCAAGAGGCGAAGACAACTAGCCTTTCACTGAGAACACTTCACACCTTGGGAGGGTGGGAAGGATCACAAGCCAAATTCCTTTATACAGAATATACTTTCAGCAAGGCGTGGTGGCCCACACCTGTGATCCCAGTGAAACGGACGTTTTCCTTACCAGGGTTCTTGTCTATGACGAGCGAAAAATGACACTTGCAAATGGCACAAAGGGCCTCCATGTTCAGCGGGTGCCTTCAGGTCACTACCCGAAAGTTGCCCGGGCCAAGTGCCGTCAAATATATACTGCTTGGCTTTCTCTCTACACCAGTGCGACCTGCAAGAGAGAAAAACTCCCAAAAGGGAGGGGTTCCCGAGCAGGTAACCATTTACAGTGACTGGTCTAGGGGTTTATATACTTCTCTAAGTCCTGCTTTAGTTGGGGTCTCAGAGGCAGTTTTCTAGGATTTTCATACTATTTACATAGTATTTACATAGTGTATTTGCAGTGTCTTTTGAGTCTCCTTCTCTCAGTCGGGGTTCCAGACCTGTTTCCTGGACTCTCTGGGAAATCTCCTGGGATCGTTGATCAGCAGAACAGTTGGGGTTTTGTGAAGCTCTGTCACTTTCAGGAAACTTCTGACCTCATTATCACTTAACATTTGGGAGGTCTGGTCCTTTCAGGAGCTTTGGAAGTTAGTTAGCATTTGTTGCCTCTCAGGAAATGAAGATTTTTCTACGTGGCCCTCGGCTCTATCTGCCTACTTCTTTTCTACCTCCTCACCAGTGCTTGGGAGTCTGAGACAGGAGAATCGCAGGTTGGAGGCCAGCCTCAGTGACTTAGCAAGACCCTGTTACAAAATAAGAAAAACAAAAAGGGTGATGGGTGTAGCTCAGAGGTAGAGTGTCCCTGGGTGCAATCCCCAGTACAACATATACTCCCCAATGCCAGCCCTGTTCTCCTTTTCACTTGTCCTCTGGGACCTGGCATTTAGGCCCCACAGTTGAGGCCGAGGGCAGGACTTGCTTTGGGAAATGAGCACGTGGCATGTCTGAGATTCTGAGGTATGTTGGCATGTTAGAAACAGATTTTAGGGAAGCTGCAAATAAAGAAAAAACTCATGAAACCAAAAGTAACTCGGCAAGGCAGTTTATTTCTGTGCAGAAGGGTGCAGCAAGCGCGGACAGTCCATGCAGTCTTTTTTTTTTGCGGTACTGGGGATTGAACCCAGGGGCATTTTACCTCCGAGCTACACCCCCGGCCCAATTTTTTATACTTTAATTTGAAACCAGGTCTCACGAAGTTGCAGAGGGCCTCACTAAGTAGCTGAGGCTGGCTGCGAACCCAGATCCTCCGGTCTCAGCCTCCCAAGTACTGGGATTACAAGCGTGCACCACCACGCCTGGCCTCCATGCAGTCTTTATTCCTCTAACACAAAAGCCACTGCGCTGTCCCCCATTGGCTGGATTAAGACTTCACAATCTGAGGCCGGGCGTGGTGGCGCACGCTTGTAATCCCAGTACTTTGGGAGGCGGAGATCGGAGGATCCGGGTTCGGGGCCAGCCTCAGATCTCTCGCTCTCTCTCTCCTTGTCTCTCTCTCTCTACTTAGTGAGGCCCTCCGCAACTTCGTGAGACCCGGTTTCAAAAATAAAGTATAAAAAATAGGGCCGGGGGCGTAGCGCGGAGGTAGAATGCCCCTGCGTTCAATCCCCGGTACTGCAAAAAAAAAAAAAAAAGACTTCACAATCTAATCCGGTTTGCTGGTTTTCCCTGGGCAGATTTTACAAAAGGAGAAACATGAAACCAGGTACATCTAGGAGTAGAACATATAGACACGTGTACAAAAGTTACAAAATGGGTAGTTATGAGCAATGGGGCCGCAAGGTCCTAAGACCAATGAGTCACGTCACACACAACTTGTGTCTTTCCACAATGTCACAGGTTTATTCACACTCAAAGGTTATAGCACGCAGGAACTTATCAGGAAATTGTCTAAGTAAAGTTAAGCTAAGTTCTAAGTGTGGATGCTGGGTGGCTGCTTTGCCAAAAGCCAATTAGCAATGTATGAGCATCAAACAATACACTTCACACTAGCAAATCTAACAATTTAGGTCGAATGAGTATATTAAACAATATACAGGTTCTTAACTTAAGAGCACTTCAAATAATCAGCAAATAATACAATTCAATAAGCAGGGAGTAGGGAGTAACGAACCAAGTCCAGGAATGGATGAGGGATTCAGAAGTTGGTCGGGGCATTGAGCTGTCAGAAGTCTCTGATCCTCCGCCAGCAGGAAGAGCCGGACTGGAGCAAGTCGCTGGATCAGAGTCATACCCATGGGCGGACTGTCGTGGCGTAAGCAAAGCTCAGCGCACTGCTCATAGGAAAACGGGGGTCTTTTATAGGGCTTTCTGGGGTTTTCCCATTGTCTTTTGCAAGCTCATAGAGGCTATTCAGACCTGCCAGACTCCTATCATCAGATCAAATTTATTGATGACGTTAAGTCCATCAGAGGTGGGAAAGCATTTTACGATCCAAGTGTCCGTTATCAATTATAATATACAAGTGCTGATCTGAGTCCTATGCTTAGAGATGAGACAGCATTCTGTTATCAGCCACAGCACAGAAGTGCTAGTCTGGGCCCCATGCTGACATGTCCAGACAAGTTTCTGAAGCTATATGCTGGAATGCCTGGACAAGTTGTTTATGAGTTTTTTTTTCCTGAGCCATATGCTGGCATGTTAAAACAAATTGTTTATGAGTTCCTAAAAATTGTTTTATATCCCATGCTCTATACAGACACCTAAGCTACAGTTACAAAATGGAAGCCTGCCAGTTTCTATATGATCTTGTAACTTGGATAGAAAAGATGGCTTTCCTTTCTTACAGCACAGTAGGGCAGGGCTGTTTCTTTGGGAACTGGGGCCAGGGTGTGAGCTTGACACCTTCTACCCTCTCCTCCTCCCTCAATTAATGTATTTACTGAGCCGGTCATGGGTAGATGATTCCTGTACTGATGCAGGCAGGCTGTTGGCATAGCAACGAAAATAAGATAAATGGAGACACTGTGATCTAAAAGGTCACAGACACCGGGACTTAAAGGGGGAATGAAAAACACCATGTATCTCCTCACCCAGTTACTGATAAAGACATACCCTGTTGTGACAGCCACCAGCTCTACCTACCGGCTCTCATGAGATAAGGAAACAGGACTTAAATATAAACCAGGACTTAGATATAAAACCTGAAGATCCAGGGGTGGCAGTGTCTCTCTCAAGGACTCTACTACATCCTCTTTAGAGCGTGGGGCTTTTTCTTTTGCTTTGCAATGAACCTCTTAGCTTTGCAATTGAGACTTCTGGCTCTTTATTTCTATACTGGGCTGAGAAAAGGACCTATGGTGGCACCAAAACTATAATTTGCTTTATTTATTTATTTATTTTTCAATTTATATTCATGTATTGGTGCATTGCAATTATACATTTGACAAGTGTCAGGTTAGGAGAATCATACATGCACACATTGCTCGTTTAGCTCTCCCTCAAATCCTGCCCTATTCCCTCCCCATTCCCTCCCTTTAGTGCTCTGCACAGTGATTGAGTCTTATAAGTTTGTATATATACATCATGCGCTTTAGTGTGTTTCCCTCCCTCCCCCAATTCCCTCAGTTAGGTCATCTTCTTTGTTCATCTAAAGTTTTCTTCTTCTTTGTCTGGAGTCCCTTCTAAGTCTCCTTCTATTTAGCTTTCACATATTAGGGCGACCATCCGACTTTTCACTCTTTGTGCCTGACTAATCTCACTTAGCATAATGTTCTCTAATTCTTTCCATTTCCCTACAATGCTTTATTTATTTTTGATCAGTAATGAGATTACTATTAAAAGGGGAAAACCCTAGAGAAGATTTAAACAAAAAAAATTTTTTCCAATGCTCAAGATGGAACCCAGAGCTTCTTACATGCTAGGCAAATGCTCTATCACTGAGCTATACTCCCAGACCTAAACACTTTTAAACCAAATTAACTCCAAGACTTTATAAATCGATTAACCCTAACTTGCAAAATAAATTATTTTGTAAGAAATTATTACCCATAACCAGCTCTTTCTAATTTTTAGTCAAGGGTTCTTTTCTTTTTTTTTTTTTTTTGGTACTAGGGATTGAACCCAGGGGCATTCTACCTCTGAGCCACACCCCACCTCTTTTTTTGTTTTGTTTTGAAACAGGGTCTCACTAAATTGCGGAGGGCCTCACTAAGTGTAAGTGGTTGAGATTGGCTTTGAACCTGTGATCCTCTTATTTCAGCGTCCCAAGTACTAGGATTTCAGGTGTGTGCCACAATGCCTGGCTACCCTTTTTATTTTATTTTTATTTATTTATTTTTTTTGCGGTACCGGAGATTGAACCCAGGAGCATTCTACTTCTGAGCTACACTCCCAGCCCTATTTTTTATTCTTTATTTTGAAACAGGGTCTCACTAAGTTGCAGAGGGCCTCACTAAGTAGCTGAGGCTGGCCGCGAACCCAGATCCTCCGGTCTCAGCCTCCCAAGTACTGGGATTACAAGCAGGCGCCACCACGCCCAACTTTGCCCTTTTTATTTTGAAACAGGGTCTTGTTAAATTGCTGAGGCTGGCCTTTAATGTACAATCCTCCTGTCTCAGCTTCCCAACTACTGGGATTACAGGTTTATGCCACTATGCCCAGCTTAGTCAAGTGTTCTTAACTTCACACCCAGGCTTTTGTTCAATGCAGATCGTTTCAGCAAGCCTGGCAAGCTAGCAGGCGCAGGTCTCTCCAGTGGAAGCGCCCCCCTGCCCACAGGACAGCAGGGCTTGCCCATCACTCCCACAGGTGACCACACAGCCTCTCTTCAATTGGTACATAGGGAAACCAGCCACAAATGAGACAGTTTTATCTTCACTTACTTCTGTACCAATGCCCAATTCCTAATGAACTGACCGTCACATAAGCCCTCAAGTCAATATATCTTTTCCTTACATTAAAAAAAATGGTACCATTTATGGGGAAGAATGTGCTGTTTCAATACACGGAAACAATGTGTAAAGATCAGATCAGGGTAACTAGCATATCTGTTAGGTAGCTCGATAGAAATGAGCAGGTCAGGCAAGATTGGGGCAGGCCTGAGAGAAAAAGTTAAGCAGGCGCTGGTGAATGGAAACACCGCACTCCCTGCCTCGCTGCGGTCAGAGGACCACAGGGATCTCAGGAGGCTAAATTCACTGCGTGCATGACCCCTCCCTGCAGGAGAGCTTCACTCAGGTACCAGGTAGAAAAGTTTCCATGCCCAGCTGGCTCCGGCTCCCAGTGCCTTCGTGTGTGTGTGTGTGTGTGTGTGTGTGTGTGTGTGTGTGTGTTACTGGAGATTGAACTCAGGGTATTCTACCTCCGAGCTATACCTCCAGCTTTATTTTATTTTTATTTTGAAACAGGGTCTCACTAGGTTGATGAGAGTCTCACTACTTGCTGAGGCTGTCCTCAAACCTATGATCCTCTGATCCTCCTGTTTCAGCCTCCCAAGTATTGGGACTACAGGTGTGCGCCACCACACCTGGCTTCCCGGTGCCTTCTTGATGTTCATATTTCAAAGACCTCCAAGAAGCTGAGCACAGTGGCGCATACCTGTAATCCCAGTACGTGTGGAGGCTGAGATGGGAAGATCGCAGGTTTGAGGCCAGCCTCAGCAATTTAGGAAGATCCGTGGCAACTTAGTGAGACCCTGTTTCAAAACAAAAAAATTGAAAGGGCTGGAGGTGTAGCTCAGAGGTAGAATGTCCCTGGGTTCAATTGCCAGTACAAAAAAAAAAAAAAAAAAGACCTCCAAGAAAGGCATTCCCAGGACATGGTCATCAAACTGGAAAGCTTTTGAAAAGATTTCTATATATGTCGAAGAGACAGGAAGCATTCTGATGCTTCTAGAGGGAATGCTAAAGAGGTGGGAAATTCTTTTTCCCTTTTGGTAGCAGGGTAAATTTTGTTTGTTTGTGGTACAGAGGATTAAATACAGGGGCATTCTACCTCTGAGCTACACCCTCAGCCCAATTTAAAAAATTTTTTTATTAGTGCATTGCAATCATACATCTTGAAGGATTTCTGGGTGGTTGATGTATACATGCACTCATTGGTCAATTAGCTCTCCCCAATTCCCACCCCCCTGCCTCCCCCCTTCCCGTTTTCAGCATAGTAGTTGACTTTGATATCTTTGTGTATGTCCATCCCTGTGCACCAGTTTGTTTCCCTCTCCTTCCCTCCCGTCTCTCTCAGTTAATTGGCCTTCTTCGCTCATCTGTGGTTCTTTTCTTTGTCTGGAGTCCCTCCTGTACGGGGTTGTGGCTCATCCTCCCGTGACCTCAGCACTGGGGTACTCTGGGGTGGGGCCAGGGGCTCGCCCTCCCCACATCCCCAGAGCCAGAAGGAGGGGTTCTCCAGGAGCAGGGCCAAGGACTCACCTGCCCCGTGTCCCCAGCGCTGGGGGGAGGGGTTCTCCGGGCAGAGCTGAGGGCTCACCTGCTCCACGTCCCCAATGCCGGGGTTCTCCGGGGGCAGGGCCGAGGGCTTGCTCACCCCACGTCCCCAGCGCCGGGGGGAGGGATTCTCTGGGGGCAGGGCCAAGGGCTCGCCCGCCCCACACTGAGGGTACCCGGGGGCAGGGCCAAGGGCTCACCTGCCCCATGTCCCCAGCACTGGGGGGGTCTCTGGGGACAGGGCCGAGGGCTCCCCCGCCCCGCGTCCCCAGTGCCGGGGGTCTCCAGGGGCAGGGCCAAGGGTTTGCCCGCCCTGCGTCCCCAGCGCAGGAGGGGGTCTCTGAGGGCGGGGCCGGGGGCTGACCAGCCCGTGTTCTCAGTGCTGGGCCACGGGAGGGGGCATGTCTCATCTACCTATGTCCTCAGTTCTGGGGTGTTCCGGGATGGTGTTGGGCTGCTCATGGGGGACCATGGCTCGCCGGCTCGTGTTCTCAGAGGTGGGCTGCTCCTATGTATGGCCACCTCTTCTTTGTCTCTCCTCATTGCACTCGTTGCGGGAGCAGAGGCTCATGGCCCACCCCTTGAAACCATCATCATTGTAGGTACCGGTCAGGATTGACTTGGGCTTCATCATGTTCCAGAGTTGATCGGTTTCAGTGGTGGTCTATAGTCGCTGTTTTCACAAGAATCTGCTGTTTCTTTGCTGTTGGTCTCCAGGAGTCATGGTGTAGGTGTGACCCTGCATAGATGGCGCCTTCGCCTCTGCTTTCCACTTACCAGGTGAAATGCGTGGGGTTCTGTTTAGCTTCCCCCCCGCTCATCCACTGCCTCGCACTCCACTGCTCTTCGGCTCTTTGTTTTGTTGAGTTTTTTCTGCCCCACTTTTCTTTTCTTCTTTTTTTTTTTTTGGTACCGGGGATTGAACCCGGGGCATTCTACCTCCGAGCTACACCCCCGGCCCTATTTTTTTTATCCTTTATTTTTATCCTTTTTTTTTATCCTTCGTGAAACTGGGTCTCATGAAGTTGCAGAGGGCCTCACTAAGTAGCTGAGGCTGGCTGTGAACCCGGATCCTCTGGTGTCAGCCTCCCAAGTACTGGGATTACAAGTGTGTGCCACCACGCCCGGCCCCCCACTTTTCTTGTTAAGAAGCAGTCTTCCCTCTGGCCGATTTCTGAGTTTCGGAGTGCCGGAGACAAGCTGCTTCCCTTTATCTCACTTGTGTGTTCTCCTTGCTGGGCGGCTCCAGGGGGCCATGCCATATTCTGTCCATGTCCTCAGTGCTGGGGTGTTCTGCACCAGTGCTAGGCCACTCCGGGGGAGCCGTGTTTCACCCGCTCATTTTCTTGGAGTTGGGGTGCTCCTATGCCTGGCTGCCTCATCTATGTCTCTCCGCGTCGCTTTCTTTGTGGGGGCTGAGGCTCTCCTCCCACCCTTTGTAGTTGTCACCGTTGTAGGTGTGGATTTGTTTTGATTAGTCTTCATCATGGTCCGATGTTGACTGCTTTCGATGGTGACCTATAATTGCTGGTTTCACAAGAATCAGCTGTTTCTTTGCTGGAGGATTCCGGGAGCTGCAGTGCTGGCGTGGCTCAGCCAAGATGGCGCCTTTGTTTCTGCTCCCCGCTTACCAGGTGAAATGCTTTGAGCTATCTACAGCCCTCCACTCTTTCCACTGCCTCGTATTCTGCTGCACTTTGATTCTCATTGTTTTATTGAGTTTTGGCTGCTGTACTTTTCTTTTCAAGATGCAGTCTTCTTGCTGGTTGAGCTCCAACTCTCAGAGCACCGGCGACATGCTGCCTCTCGCTATCCCGCCAACTTGGTTCTCAAAATTTTTTTGTGTGTGTGGTTCTGGGGATTGAACTCAAGGCATTCTACCTCCAAGCTACACCCCCAGCCCTATTTTATTCTTATTTTGAAACTGGGTCTCATGATGCTGATGAGAGTCTCACTATTGCTGAGATTGTCCTTGAACCTGTGATCCTTCTGTCTCAGCCTCCTAAGTACTGGGATTACGAGTGTGGGCCATCATGCCTGGCTCTAATTATTAAATTTAGAACCAGGGTCTCACTAAATTGCAGAGGGCCTCAGAAAGTAGCTGAGGCTGGCCGCAAACCCGGATCCTCCTGTCTTAGCCTCCCAAGTACTGGGATTACAAGTGTGGGCCACCATGCCTGGCTCTAATTATTAAATTTAGAACCAGGGTCTCACTAAATTGCAGAGGGCCTCAGTAAGTAGCTGAGGCTGACCGTGTGAACCTATGATCCTCCTGTCTCAGCCTCCCGAGTGCTGGGATTACAGGCGTGTGCTACCACACATGGCTTATTATTGTTATTATTAAAGATTAGTATTTACCTTCACAGAAGCAGCTAGCAGAGTATCAGGCACACAGCAAGGGCTCAGCTGGTGAATGTGCAGATGATGAATGCCTTCCTTCCGGGGGCGGGATCTCCCTGGGCTGTTCAGGTCCAGGGCACAAACTTCCAGCTCCTTGTGATGCCGTCTCGGCAGCCTCCTTGTGGACGTGTGTGAGCTCCCGCCTGCTGCTCCTGGCTGTTCCTCCAGGATCCTGCCTGTCTCAGAGGGCAGGTGAGACCGGAGGGAACAGACTCTCTGGGAGATGGGAAGGAATCCCCCTCACCAGGTTGGAGGTGGGATCTGGGCTAGCTGGGCAGAGGCCTCTCCAAAGGTCTATGGGCTCTGGTGGAATCCTGGAGGCTCAGGTCTGTGCCCAGCACAGAGACCCTGTTCATCTTCTTTGGGGTTCTGGTCCCCTGAGAGCCCCTCTGCTGGTCACCCCTGAATCACCTGATGCCAGCACATATTCAAGCAGTTGACTGTCGGTGTTTGGGCAGCCAGGCCAGACCCAGGAGCAGAGCCCATGTCCCCTGCCCCGAGGGTTCCAACAGGGGTGTGCTTGGAACTGGGGGCTGTTGGGATTTTCCACCCACATGTTGACAAAGGCTTCTTGCTTTGGGCCAGCATAAAGGTGGAAGCTTCTCCTGGGGCGTTTTCGTCACTGCTGACAGGGACAGTGAACATGAGGGAGGTTTGTAATGAGTGACAAAGTGGAGCTTAAGTCCCCTCCACACCCCCCGGCTCACCAGCACTCCTGCCCACACAGTCGCTCCTCAACATCCAGCCTTCGGAGGTAGCGGTTCTCCTAGCAACCATCTAAAACCTATAATTTTAACACTTGCCTCAGATGAAAACAGTTTTCTAAAAAATTTACATCTGCATATTTCATATGAAACCACTAAGAACATTTCCAAGCAGGAAACAATGTGTACCATAAACTGCGATGGAAAGTGGTTTCTGAACTTGTCCATTGTTGGCTGAGGATGGTTGCTTGTATTAAGACATGGGGGTTGTTGACATAAAATAGCTTTAAAGAAGAAAGTTTGTTCTCTTCAGAGAACTTCAGGCTCACAGGGTCCACACAGGGACCTCCGCCTGGCTCCGCCCTCTTGTCCTCACTTAAGCTAGCCCCAGCCCCTTTACCAGCGTAGCCACCTGCTCATCTCTGGTGCAGAAGACAGACAGTAAATCAATAGATGGAGAGGTCACCTGAAAGTCTTCCATCCACTCTGTCCCTCTGAGGGTCTTTTTTTTTTTTTTT
>PVJS01025739.1:0-27598 GCA_004027185.1 Glis glis
TGAGGCAGGAAGATCTCAGGTTCAAGTTCAGCTGCAGTGATTTAGGAGATTCTCAGTAGCCTAGTGAGACCCTGTTTCAAAAGAAAAAATAGAAAAAATAAAAAGGGCTAGGGGTGTAACTTAGAGGTAGAATGCCCCCGGGTTCAGTCCCCAGTAAAACACACACACACACACACACACACACACACACACACACACATACAGAGAGAGAGAGAGAGAGAGAGAGAGAGAGAAATATAATGGAAAAATAAGCAAGATATTTTAAAAACAGCAGCAGCATTGCTTCTGTTCATTAGCTCTTGCTTTTGAATTGTTGATACATAATTCTGTGCATGAGAAAATACTCCAGCTGTCATGTGTACTCACTTCAAACTCTTTGGTGAGACTTTCAGGCCCCTGGACTCTGGTCTTCCTCATCCATCTTCTGGTTTTTTTTTTTTTTTTTTTGGCAGTACTGGGGATTGAACCCAGGGGCATTCTACAATCAAGCTCCACCCCCAGCCCTATTTTTTATTCTTTATTTTGAAACAGGGTCTCACTAAGTTGCGGAGGGCCTCACTAAGTAGCTGAGGCTGGCCACGAACCTGTGATCCTCCTGTCTCAGCCTCCCAAGTACTTGGATTACAAGCGTGTGCCACCACGCCCGGCTTCCATCTTCTGTTTGAATCAAGACCCTACCTCCCATCTCTTGTTTCCCTTGCCTCCCCACCCCCACCTCCACATGTACGCCCTTGTTTATCCCTGGCCCTGTCACCTGAAGCTTTCCTTCCTTCTTCTGTCTCCATAAACTCTACCCGCCTCTGATTCGCGAGCGTCTGGGCCACCCAGGCACAGCACGCTCTTCTCTGGACCATTGCTGCCCTTATGATCTACCCCGGCCACATCCTCAGGAGGCAGCCAGACTTTCACTCAACAGCTCTTGGCAGTTCTCCGAGCACATTCATATCTATCACTTCATCTCAGGTTGGAGATAGGAGTGAGGAGAGTGAGCTGCTCATGATCAGAGGAGTGCAAGTACTGGGAGGGATCCTGTACTTATTTAAAATTTCTATATTTTAGCCAGGTGTGAGGGTGCATGCCTGTAATCCCAGGATTTAGGAGGCTGGGACAGGAGGATCTCACAGGTTTGAGGACAGCCTTAGCAACTTAGTGAGACCCTCAGCAACTTAGTGAAACACTGTTTCAAAATAAAAAAAATTAAAAAAGGCTGGGAGTATAGCTCAGAGGTAGAGTGCGTGTCTTACAGGTGTGAGGGCCTGGGTTTGAGCCCCAGCACTGCAAAACGATTAAAAAACCCCCACACACATTGCATTAAAACAATATTTGTCTTGATCCCTAGTGCCCTTTTATTTGTACCTAGTCAGGACCCTGCTTCATTGAATCCTTCATTAACTAGTCCTGTGAGGTGTTCGTGGGGATTTAAAGGCCCATTTCACAATAAAGAAATCCAGCTGCGCTGCTTCATTGACGGCTTGGGGAGGGCAGCTCTGTAGCTCACAGTCTTCTAGCCTTCCCAGGTCGGCGCGTTGGCACCTGGTCATCCCTTTACCTCAAGGCGTAGCAATGGGATGGGGAGTAGCTTGTAGAACCCGGTCACCACTCCTGACCTGACCGTGAGTGTGTCTCCTGTAGACCCTACTGTCCACCTAGGGAGTGAATTTTCGAGTTTTCTTTGCTTTAGAAATTCAGTGCTCATTTGAGGGAGAGTCACTGTCAGGTTGAGAAGAATTTGACCTGGGGGACCTGTGGAAGTTCAAAGGTCGCGTGGCCCCAGGAACTTTAGTGAGCTGCATGAGATGAGGGGCCGCCTCTCTAAGGGAACACATGCTGCCAATTCTCAGATGACTGTGGACTTCGGGGTTTGCCTGAACAATCCCAACTCTGAGGTGAACTGTTTGGAATCCCCAGTGAAATGGTATAGACTTAAAAAGGGGGCTGGGAGGGTGTCTAGTGTAGAGTGACTGCCTAGCATGCATGAGGCCCTGGGTTTAATCCCCATGTTTCTAGAGGAAGAAAAAGAAAGATAAGATGGAGGGAAGGGGAAAAGGAAGGAGAAGAAGAAAGAAGGGAAGAAAGGAAGGAAGTAAGATGGAGAGAAGGAAGAAGGGAAGGAAGGAAGAGGGAGAGAAGGAAGAAAGAAAGGAAGGAAAAGAAGAGAGAGGATGAAAGGAGGAAGGAAGGAAGAAAAAGAAATAAAAGAAAGAAAGAAAAGAAAAGAAAAGAAAGTCCATTTGTCTTATTTCCAATGAAGGGCCTTAGCTCTAGCAATCGAGTTAGGAGAGGAACAGGCACGTTGGGATGGATGGGCCGGGCTCCTTCCCGGTGTTGGGTCTGTCGCGGGCATATCTGCTCCTGCCAAGCAGGCTGGAACTGCAGAATTCCCTTCTCCCATCCACCTTTATCCTGTATCTAGTCACTTGGAGGTTCCAGTCTGGGTCGTGATGGAAATTTCCCGACGAGGCAGATGTTCCCCTGGGGCTGTCAGGTCCAATCCCTCTCTTTTGCAGAACATATGGGCTGCCTCGATTGTGTGACAAACATTTTTTTTTTTTCCAGAAGCACAATGTGAACCTTGGCGGTGGTTGGGAGAGTTCTCAGCCTAGCAGTGCTGGGTTTAGAGAGGAGGGAGGCCCTTTACATCCTCGACACAGGAGCCATGGGCGGCGACTCTCCCTGCCTTGGTCAGGGCCACGTATTTTATTATATATTTTATTTTATTTTATTTATTGATACAGGAGATCGAACCCAGGGGCATTCTACCTCTGAGCTACATCCCCAGCCCTTTTTTAGTTTTTGTTTTGAAACAGGGTCTTTCTAGGTTACTGAGAGTCTTGCCACATGGCTGAGGCTGGCCTCAAACCTGTGACCCTCCTGCCTCAACCTCCCAGGTCCTGGGATCACAGGTGTATGCCACTGTGCCTGGCTGGGGCCAGGTTTTAATGCCTTTGGCAGAGGTGACACACTCTTACAGAGGACCTCATGGTGGATGAGACCCTGATACTGAGGATGAGGAACAAGGTCACAGCAAGGTCAAGCCAGGCGCACCGATGAGGGAGGGTCCGTCGCTAACTGATACTGGAGAGCGTGAGCGATCTGGACATGGCTGCATAGTCAGTCAGAAGCAGAACAGAACTGGAATCCAGTCTTCCCACGGTGGCATTTTCCTCAACCACATGGCCTCTGGTCACCCCTCGGTGACAGCGGACAGTTGCAAGCCCACCTCTGCCCAGTCTCAGGGGCAGAGAGCAAAATGCTTCTACCCGGAAAAACCAACTCACACATAACACATCTGCCGATCTACTGCAGGGGGCTGGGTAACATCCCCCCCAAGAGGCCCGTGTCCTAACCCCAGCGCCTGCTAATATGTGGCTTCATGGCAGGGGGGACTTGGCAGGTGTGACTGAGTTAAGAACCTCGAGAGGGAAATGATCTTGGGTTATCTAGGTGTGTCCAGCGTAATTCCAAGGCTCCTTATAAGAGTAAGGCGGGAGGAGGGGAAGGGAGGACGGAGAGGAAGGGAGAGTGCAGAGAGACGAGGCTCACAAGCCCAGCAGTGCAGGTGGCTTCTAGAAGTGGGAAGAAGCAAGGAGAAGACTCCCTGGGAGCATCCAGAAGGAATGCGGCCCTGCCAACACTTGGACTGTAGGGCTTCCGACCTCCAGAACTGGAAGAGACAAAATTTGTGTTGCTTTTTGCTATGGTTTGACTGTGTCCTCCCCAAGTTCCTGTGTTGATGGTATGTGGAGGTGGGGGGCTTTGGAGGTAATAGGGTTAGCTGAGGCCACGAGGGTGGGGCCACCATAATGGCATTACTGGTCTAATAAGGAAAAGGAAAAGGGATTTGAGCTGGCACTCTTCCTCTGTGTCACTGTGTGATGCCCTCTGCTGTGTTATGACGCAGCAAAGAGGCCATTACCAGAGGCCAAGCAGAGGCTGGCACCATCCTCTTGGACTTTCAGGACCCTGAGCCAAATAAGCTTCTCTTATTTATAAATTACTCAGTTTCAGGTATTTGATTACAGTATAGGACATGGAATAAGACACTTTAAGCCACTAAGTTTGTAGTAATCTGTGATAGCAGCAACAGGAAACTAATATACGTATGTAGCACACATACCCACACAGCACATGCGTGCACATGTACATACAGTTAGGTATGTGCTGGCTCCTCTAGGGCTGTGCTCACTGACTGAGCTTTCCTTATAGACTTTGCTACTTTTCCACAGTCAGGGGCTTCTCAGGACAGTCTGCGTTATACCAGTTGTCCTGGTGTATATATTATGAGCTCCCCTTTTTAATCTGAAACATGACCTGTTTTAGATGCTAAATTATAGGGCGGCTCCGTCTCAAGTCACCTCTCAGTTGCATGCATGTGACTTAGTCCCTGGACATTTTTAATTCCAGGCTGGCTTCCTCCTGTCACCCAACTCATCCCTGATACCACCTCCCTGAATTGCAGGATTGCCCCAAGACTGTCAACCCCAACCGTTTAATTTTGTAGAGGAGGACACAGGTTCATAGATGTTAATATCACACATAAGTCAGCGCTGAAACCAGGCTGCCAGCTGAAGAATATTGACTAATCCAGTGATTCTTCTGTGAGAAGAATCTGTCCCGTTGATCGACACAACTTAGTGCATGCTGATGGGGATGTTGGGCCAACCGAACCTAACCATGAAGGAGGTGACACATCATCAAAACTTCTGTGCTCCCACCAGGATGACACCTGGATGCTTAGACTCCTGTAGTTTCTTGTCCAAGGATGTCATTTCTCTGCTCAACAATTTTTGCTATTGTGACCAATTATTGTCACAATAATATTGTTATAATTATTGTGAACAATTATAGCTAATGTTTGCTTCCCTCCAAAGTTCTTATGTCGAAGTTCTAACCTCCAGTGAGGCTGAATTTGGAGATGGGCCTCTAAGAAGGTGAGGTCTTAAGGGTGGGACCCTGATCCCATAGGATTAGAGTTCTTTAAGAAGGAACACTTACAAAGTTCTCCTGCTCTCTCTCTGTGCAGGCATGCCCTGAGAAAAGGCCCTGTGGAGACACAGTGGGGAGGTGGCCGTATACAAGCCAGGAGAGCCATCTCTAGAAAATGATCTTGAGGTTGGACTTCCAGCTTCCAGAACTAGGAGAAAATAAGTTTCTGTTCCAGCCACTCAGTCTGTGGCATTTTGTTACAGCGGTGCGAGCTGACTGATATGGCTTGCACCCATTGAATCCATGTCTCCATGCATTTGAGCCCCTCAGCACATGCCCCCCTCCTTTCAACCATCTTCTGCTCTCACTCACGCACCTCGGTTTCAAAACATCAACCATTCACCACTCGCTCAATAGGTCACCAATTTCTCTAAATCGTGTGTCTGGCCTGCACTGGTCTTGCTGACTTTCAGTGGTCTTCCACCTCGGAGCCACCCCTCCCAGCTCCATGGGTGAAATCCTACTCCAGGTAGAGGCCCAGCTGGAAGACACTTCTGTCCGTGATTTTCCCTGGCCTCAGCCAGACCAATCCGTCTGCTGTGGTGCTAGATTGAGTGGGGCCTTCGCTATAGCCGTGTGAGGTGGGTTGTATAGCGGACCCCCCCCATCATGTGTACCTAGAACCTCAGGATGTAATTTCATTTGGAAATAGAGTCTTCTGCTGATGTAATTAAGTTAAGGATCTTGACATGAGATTATTTCAGATTTAGGGTGGATCCTCAATCTAAAGATTGATGTCCTTCTAAGAGAAGGAGAGGACACAGAGACAGAGAGGAAGGTCATGTGAGGGACCGCAGTGATCCATCTGCAAGTCAAGAAAGACCAGGAGCCACCTGAGACTGGAAGAGGCAAAGAAGAAGGCTGCAACCTTGATTGTATCTTTTTTTTTTTTAATGGTACTAGGGATTGAACCCAAGGGAATTCTACCTCTGAGATACACCCCCAGAACTTTTTTATTTTTTATTTTGCTAAATTGCTGAGGGTCTTGCTAAGTTGCTGAGGCTGGTCTCAAACCTGAAATCCTCCTGTCTCAGCCTCCCAAGAACTGGGATTACAGGGGTGCATCACCATGTCCAGCATAAGATGAAGTTACAATTTTATTTTATTTTGTACTGGGGATTGAACCCAGGGGCTCTCTACCAATGAGCTACACCCCATCCCTTTTTATATTTTGTTTTGAGACAGGGTCTTGCTAAATTGTGAGGCTGGCCTTGAACCTGCAATCTTCTTGCCTCAGCCTCCCAAGCACTGGGATTAGAGGTGTGTGCCACTGTGCCCACTGACTGTATCTCGATTTTGGACTTTGGCATCTAGAACTGTGAAGGGATAAATGTCTATTGTTTTACACCACCAACTTGTGGTAATTTGTTATGGGACCCTGGGAAACTAACATCCACGCATTCAGGTATTTGATTCCACACTGATCCTTCAGGGCAGCTACTTCATCTTGGTTAGCACGAGCCTCCCCTAGCTCCTGACACCCAGAAAACTTGAAAAATGTTACACTGCACTGAGGTGGAGAGAATGTCCCCAGGCTGCGCTGCCTCCTGTGTCCTGCCTCGCAGGGCCCAGCGGCTGGGTCTGGGTTTCACAGCACGCGGAGTGTGCCCGCCTGGCTCCGGGGAAGTGAGAATTGCTGGCAGAGACAGATGCTAAAATTCCCAACTAGCTCCCCAGTTTCTCCATCTGCTTGCTGCGACTTGTCTCTTACACTCTTGGGGTTCTCCTAAAATGGTTCTTGTAAAAGAATTTAATACTCTCCTTCAAAAACGTACTGTCTTGTTTCTTAGCTCCTCTAAGCCTCAGCCGTCCAGGGAATGGGAGACTCTGTGCCAAGTGTGGGTACCGCCATACAGAGATGTCTCCTAAGAGCCCCCAGATTCATGCCATCCTGCACCTAAGACAGCAGGTATTTCATGCAGAGCCGGAGGGGTGGAGGAGGCATCTCAGATGACCACAGAGACCCGGGAGGCACTGCAGCTGGCAGGGGCAGCTTCATTTGCCAGCCATGTCTCCCAAGGTTGTTGATTGACTCCTGTGAGCCTTGGGGACCTTGGTGGAGGCCAAGGACGCACGGACACATGTGGGCAAGTCCCAGGGGGTCAGGTCACCTCTGTTCGTAAGACCCTACACGTACCCAAGAGCAGGGAGGACCAGGAAAACATCTGCTACAGGTGCGTTCCAAGCATTAGAGAAGATGCTCAGAACTCATGGAAGAGACTTAGATGAGCCCTGTGCTGGCCATGGAAAAACTGCTCTGCTCATAAGTAACCACGTGGCAGTTTTCAGGGCCACCCTCGTACCCCCAGGTCTACAGACATTCGCGGCTGAATGTCTGGAGATGACGGAACCTGGGCACTGCATGACCTCAGGGCAGTGGATTTTCATCATTCTTTCATGCTGCTTATATATTTGAACACAGGATCCCAAGAGCAGTAGTCAGATGCACTCTTAGCAAATAAGGACAATGCCTATCCTTTGCGAAGCACTCATTCTCACAGAAGCAACTGCGAGGTGCCTTGCGGATACTCATAACCTCCAACACGAGTCACAGAGGAAGCTTTGTCCATTCGACCAGTGAAGAAATGGGGGTCAGAGAGGTTAGCGCTATGATCCGAATGTCTGTGTCCACCCTGCTAAATTCATATGCTGAAATCGTATTCCCCGAGATATGGTGTTAGGATGTGGGGTCTTTGGGGAGATTATTAAGTCATGAGAGTGGACCCTGATGAATGGGATTAGTGACCGTAGTAGACCAGCCCCCAAGCCCAAGGAGCTTGGTTGCCCCTCCCACCAGGTGAGGACATCTATGGACCCGGAGAGCTGGCCCTCACCGCACACCGAGTCTGCCTGGATCCTGGACTTCCTGGCCTCTGGAACTGTGAGAAGTAAGTTCCTGCTGTGGATCAGTTACCCAGTCTAGGGCGCTCTGTTCTAGCAGCCTGGCTGGACTCAGACCCGGAGGTGAGCCCTGATGTGGCCCTACCACCCGGTCCCTGCCAGTCGTCTGTGCAGTCAGTATGGACGGGCCGGAGCTGTGTTGACCTGGAGGACGGAGCCTCCTTGCCTGGTGATATGATGCTTCCTGTCTCAATGGCAGGAGGCTGTCCCACTGGCTACTTACACCACAAGTACAAGCTGCTGCAGTGGGGAAGAGGTAGGGCTGGGGTCCTCTCCAATGCGCCCAGCACTGAGGTGGACCAGGTCATCGGGGTTGGCACCTGGACCCCACAGGCTCCTTCCTGCTGGGGCGTCCCCTTGGGGCATCAGACTCCGGTGACTGTTACCTACCTAACAACCCAGCTGAATGATAGGATGATAGTTATGCATGCAGCCGTCCCAAGGATGGTGGCCTCAAGGGTCACATGCACACCCTGGTTCTCCTTGTCCGCCCTCGTCTCTGCCTGGCCAATGCCACCTGTGGTTCTTGAGTTTTAGAGTGAGATTAAGCTGAGTTTGGCTCTTGGATCTGCTACTTACCAATTCCATAGTCCCAGATATCTTATCTAATTTCTCTGAGTTATGATATCTTCATTTGAAAATGGGGCTGTGTGGAGATTAGACGTGACAGCATACATAAAGTTCCTAAAGCAGATCTTGGTAAATGATGGGTGAAAATTTCAGCTGCGGTTGTTGACAGTTGCTTTCTCTGTGTCTGTATTTTATTTCTCCAGGTAGATTGTACATTCTTTATTTATTTTATTTTATTTATTTATTTATTTATTTATTTTTTGCGGTACCGGGGATTGAACCCGGGGGCGTTCTACCTCCGCGCTACACCCCCGGCCCTATTTGTTATACTTTATTTTGAAGCCGGGTCTCACGAGGTTGTGGAGGGCCTCACTAGGTAGAGAGAGAGACAGGGAGAGAGAGAGAGAGAGAGAGAGAGAGAGAGAGCGAGCTGAGGCTGGCCACAAACCCGGATCCTCTGGTCTCCGCCTCCCAAAGTACTGGGATTACAAGCGTGCGCCACCACGCCCGGCTGATTGTACATTCTTTAAAAGCAGGGCATCTGTGCAGCATGTTTTGTGGGTTGCTTTACACACAGTAGGTCCTAATAAAAGTGCTCCCTGAACCATGGTGGGTGTTGCTATTTTTAAAATTCCGGTCTCAGATGACCTGGATTCTGTGCTCTTTTGTCCTCTGTATTGCATCCCGGCCAGCATCATAGAAAATAGTTTAAAACAACAACATATAGGGGGTTAGAACTTTGGTAACTCCCATAGTATGTGTGCAAAATGGATTGCCAAGAGTTGTTTAAAAATTTGCTTGGGAGCCTTGTTAGGAGGAGCCGAGCCTAGAAGGAACTGGGGCACAGAGTGGCGGAAAAGAACAAGAACTTCGGGGTCTGCTCGGAGCTCTTCACCCCTGGACTGCGATCCCACGGGACACCTTTTAGGAGGCAGGCCAGGGGCAGACCTACCCTTCCTTTCATGGGGACTTCTAAAGCCTGCTCTGTGTTCACCTTGGGGAATATCAAAGAATGTCAAAAAACTCCAATTTCTTCCAAAGAAAAGGAGATGGCCCAAGACAGCTTTTCTATTCTGAGTCACATTCAGGGAATTTTTACATAGCGCATCCAAGAGGATGGGTCTACCGAGCTGTCCTGGACTCCTCAAATACACGAACGTACTTGTTTGGGAACTTGCAGTGAATTTTAATGGACATAGTCCTGTCAGGAAAGTAACCAGAAAAATGGTACCTACTGCCCAAGGGAGTCTATTTTGAAAGCATTAGGGGATGGGCCTGCAAAAAAAAAAAAAAAAAAAAAGTCAGCTTGTACGTCTGAAATGGAGTGAGGAAGAACTGGCAGGGGAACTATTAATTAAAGTTATGAGTTTGAGCCTAGTCATGGAAAGGTCAGAGATGTTTTTCTTAAGGTCGCAGTTCCATCAGCAGCGACTTTAATTAAGAATAATGGGGTTAGAGAACCTTTACCCTCCTCCCTGCATCATCACCATCCCAGGTGGGGAGATGTCTTCTTTAAGGTCATGAACAGAAAGCTGATGTGATTATGGTCTGCCTTTCATATTTCTCAAGCACCCAGTGTGCGCAAACACCAGAAGGTGAGATCTGTTATTGCCCGAGGCATTTGCGTATGCAGTTTCAATATCGCTCAGTGATTATTGAGCACTTAAAGAAGCTGCTCATGGATTTCCAGTTTCTCCCCCGAGTTCTGCATCCATTTTACACAAATAATATTCGCCAAAGTGCTTGTCATTCCTGCTTTGATGAAAGTTGAATATGTAAAGATTTAACAGAGTCTGGCCCTAGTGCCAAGCGCTAGCTGTGGAACACGGAGCTTCTTTTTGATCTCTTTGATAGAGTATAGAATATTCACTTTAATTTTCTTTGGGGGTGGTTACTAATATAACTCAACAAAATACTGATTTAGCATATCCTTCTTATTCTTACCCTCACAGTTGTTCAGCTGTGAGGGTATGATCTGACCAATGTGTCTGAGATAGATTATAAAAATGGCCGCAGTCCTCCTCCACCCCTCCCTGTATTCATGACCTTTGCAATAGAACTTCAGAAATTTCTTCAGTAAGAGTTAATTCTGCCTCCCCAGTACTGGGATCTGAGCTGACATCATGATTTGCTTTGACCAACAGAATACAGAAGAAGTGAGGCTGTGCCTCTTCTCTCAGAAATCTGTCCTGGTGCCCTGTGAGTACACCCAGGCTAGCCTGCTGGAGAAGGAGAGACCGTGTGGAGCAGAGACAAGACATCCCAGCCAGGATGCCCAGGCTAGCCCAGGATGCCCAGGCTAGCCTGCTGGAGGAGGAGAGACTGCGTGGAGCAGAGACAAGACCCAGCCAGGATGCCCAGGCTAGCCCAGGATGCTCAGGCTAGCCGGCTGCAAGAGGAGGGACTGTGTGGAGCAGAGACAAGACCCAGCCAGGATGCCCAGGCTAGCCCAGGATGCCCAGACTAGTCTGCTGGAGGAGGAGAGACTGCGTGGAGCAGAGACAAGCCATCCCAGTCAGGATGCTCAGGCTAGCCCAGGATGCTCAGGCTAGCCCAGGATGCCCAGGCTAGCCTGCTGGAGGAGGAGACACTGTGTGGAACAGAGACAAGCCATACCACCCAGGATGCCCAGGCTAGCCCAGGATGCCCAGGATAGCCTGCTGGAGGAGGAGAGACTGTGTGGAACAGAGACAAGCCATCATATCCAGGATTACCAGGCTATCCCAGGATGCTCAGGCTAGCCTGCTGGAGGAGGAGAGACTGTGTGGAGCAGAGACAAGACCCAGCCAGGATGCCCAGGCTAGCCCAGGATGCCCAGGCTAGCCTGCTGGAGGTGGAGAGACTGCGTGGAGCAGAGACAAGCCATCCCAGCCAGGATGCCGAGGCTAGCCCAGGATGCCCAGGCTAGCCTGCTGGAGGAGGAGAGACTGCATGGAGCAGAGACAAGCCATCATAGCCAGGATTCCCAGGCTAGCCCAGGATGCTCAGGCTAGCCTACTGGAGGAGGAGAGACTGTGTGTAGCAGAGACAACACCCAGCCAGGATGCCCAGGCTAGCCCAGGTTGCCCTGGCTAGCCTGCTGAAGGAGGAGAGACTGTGTGGCGCAGAGACCAGCCATCCCAGCCAGGATGCTCAGGATAGCCCAGGATGCCCAGGCTAGCCTGCTGGAGGAGGAGAGACCGCGTGGAGCAGAGACAAGACCCAGCCAGGATGCTCAGGCTAGCCCAGGATGCCCAGGCTAGCCCAGGATGCCCAGGCTAGCCTGCTGAAGGAGGAGAGACTGCATGGAGCAGAGACAAGCCATCATAGCCAGGATGCCCAGGCTAGCCCAGGATGCCCAGACTAGCCTGTTGGAGGAGGAGAGACTATGTGGAGCAGAGACAAGCTATCCCAGCAGGCCCAGCTAACCAGATCCCGGCCTAGAAGCATGTGTGAGCCTCACCAAGACCAGAAGAAGCACCAGGGTAGCCCCACTCACACTGCCAAGCACTGCACTACTGACTTGAGGGGTGCTGTGTTACGCTGCAAAGGTCACTGGTACAATGCCTAAGAGGGCTTCATCTGAATTGGTCAGGAACTCTTTAAGAAAAAAATGACCCCATTGTGACTCTCATCATCAAAAAGACTGACACTTCTGAGATCGTTACCAGCTCACTACACTTGAGGAAATCACGGCTCACGGTCTTTAACCACTGCATGGTGCACAAATAGCCAGGCCCCGTGCTCCCCCAGGCCCCTCCCTCTCACTTCCGGTCTTCCTTGCAGCCAGGGACAGGAGTGGAGGTTGGCCAAGAAGTTCTTCCTGAAAGGGGAACATGCATACTTTTTTGTCCTTTTGTTTTTTACTCTTTTTTTTTTAAATCTCCTTTGTCCTACCAGAGATGCAATACCTGGACTGTGGAAGCTATTTTTTACTTCCTGCCATGGAATGAACTGTGTCCCCTCAAATTCAAATGTGGAAGCCCTGATGGCCAATGTGACTATATTTGTAGATAGGGCTTTTAGGAGGCAAATAAAGTAAATGAAGCCATAAGGGTGGAGTCCTAATCTGATAGGATCGGTGGCCTTATAAGAAGAGGAAGGTCCCTCTCCTCTCCTCCCCTCTCCTCCCCTCCCCTCCCCTCCCCTCCTCTCCTCTCTTCTGTCTTCCTTTCTTTCTCTGCCTCTATCTCTCTGCACATGCACACACCGAGGAAAGGCTTTGAAGGTTCAAGGAGGTGGCCATACAAGCCACCAAGGGAGTCCTTGCCTGAACCCGACCCTGTGGCCCTTTATTTGTGACTTGCAGCTTCCAGAGCTGTGAGAAGACACATTTCTCTTGTTTCAGGCACCAGGCTGTGGCATTTTGTTAGGGATGCCCGAGCAGATGAAGATGCCCCCTGAGATGACAAGCTGGGGGACGGAAAGTTAACTTGCTAAAGTTGGCAGAGATGAAAGAAAGCGCTTGGGGCTTTGGGTGGCCTCTTTGGACAGCTGAATCAGTGCCAATCACTCCCAGTACCACATCATGTGAGGAGGGCACAGTCCTCCCTGCGGTTCGGTGCACTGCCCGCAGCGTTCCTTACCTGCAGCCCAAAGCCTTCCTAAGTGACTCTGGATGCACTCTCCTCTGGGCAAGAACTTCAAGTGTCTTGGGACCTTCTGGGCACATATGCATTAGCCTGTGGTCTGAGTGGAGGACCAAGTGCTCAACACTCAGGAATTCAAAACCACAGCATATCACAGTGATGAGGTGGGGGAAGGGCTGGTAAGGTATGCCCAGCGGGGAAGGGCCATCCCGAGCATCCAGTGGTTTTGGGGTGGAGAAAAGTCCAGTCTCAACTCTGACCAGTCTAGTATGTTCATCTCTCAGACTCAAGTGGTCCAGGGAATTGGTCCCTCCAAAGCTACACATGTCGTCCCAGGATACACTAAGTGCTGTGTGCATGTCTGACTGTATCACTTTGGATCTCGCTATGATGTGTAATTACGATGCACCAATAACGGTGTAAAAGAGAAGAGACTCTATCACACTAGAAATCAGCATCGTTCTTTGTGGGTCCCTTTGGGCTCAGGGTTGCAACTCCTTGAATTGTGACTAAGAGATGTTTTCCTGGGCTTTGGCGGCATCAGGGGGAGATAAAAGTTCCTTAGATGTTCTTATCAAAGGAAGATGAAAGGGAAGGGGGGACTTGGGAAGGAGGGAGGAAGCTCCTGTGTGCCATGTAATGCCACACGAAATTGAAACACAGCTGCAGCGAGTGTTTATAGTTGCTCTCTTTGCTGGGCAGTGTCACTAAATACATGTGGCAGTTTCTTTTTTCCTCCTCCTCTTCCTCCTCCTCCTCCTCCTCTTCCTCCCCTTCCTACTCCTCCTTGTCTTTCTTGATTGAACTCAGGGACATTCTATCTCTGAATTACAACTCCAGCCCTATTTTTTTTAATTTTGAAACAGGTTCTCACTAAGTTGCTGAGGGTCTCATTAAGATGCTGAGGCTGGCTGTGAACCTGCGATCCTCCTGTCTCAGCCTCCCAAGTGCTGGGATTACAAGAGTGCACCACTGCACCCTGCTACGTGGCATCTTCTTTAGTTCCCAGAATACTCTTCTGGGAACTAAAGATATCAGCATTATCTCCATGTCACAGGTGAGGGACCTGAGCTTTAGACACGAAGCACCTTGCACAAGGTCACGCACACCCCGGGAGGCAGAGTCAGGACTAAAATGTCTCCACCCTCCTCTGCTTTGTCCGGGTTTGCAGGACAAAACCAAGTGATTGTGAACCAGAGTGGGTTTCTGCTAACTACAGGGGAGCTACACAGGACTAAGGGATGGTGGCTATCGTCTCTTCAAAATGCAAAATGAAGCAAAACTTCCTCCCCCCCCCAAGCATTTGAAGATTTTGTAAACAGAACTGAACTGGTAAAGCTCATCAGATCACAGTCATCCCCCCCAGGATCACACTGGTGTCTGCTAATGTGAATCCTTCCTGCTCAAAGTTTAATACTCCATCCAAGGCCTCCACAATTACACTTCCACTACTTCCCACTGTTCACCACGGTTGGATTGCAAAAGCCAATTTACGTTGTGATTTCTCCTCTGCTAGATCTTTGCCATCTATTTTTAAATGTGCCTCACGATCCAACTGGGCACCTTATCTCAAAGTGTTGGCTAGATGGTGCCGTTGGAACGTCGGTCCCCAGAGGGCCCTCGTCTTCCAAGCACACAGCGTCCTCTGGACCAAGCATGCGGTCACAGGAGACCTCTGTCCTTAGATACACCGCCAGCTCTTTCCCTCCTCCTAGAGAAGTTTCTGATCAACCTTACACTTGGGACATTTAAAAAACAGATTCCTTTGTGTATTCTAAAAAAAAAAAAGCCAGGCATGGTGGTGCAGGCCTGGAATCCCAGTACTTGGGAGGCTGAGACAGGCCAGCCTCAGCAACTTAGCAAGGCCCTCAGAAATGTAGTGAGGCCCTATTTCAAAGTAAAAAGTAAAAGAGGGCTGGGGGTGTAGCCCGGAGATAGAATGCCCCTGGGCTCAATCCCCAGTATTGCAAGAAGGAGGAGGAGGAAGAGGAGGAGGAGAACGTTACTGCTCAGTGCCTCTGATATGAGGTTCATGAACCTGGATTCACCCCGAGGAAAGACAAGCGCTTTTGTCACCTGCCTGTCCTCTATCATAGCTCTTGGGTCTGGAGCTGGGGTGACCCGGGCACTGACCACGAGGCCAGGTTTGCTAGGGCTCGGGGGAGAGCTGGCACATCGTGCTTTGAGGAGAAGAAAGAAAGGGTTTGAGAATATGTTTTGAGATGGGCTGGCCGTCTGAATGGACAATTTTTTTTTTCCTGGTACAGTCTTACTTGCAATAAAAGAAGGAACCCAGGTCCATAAAAGAAAACATAATTCTAGGATAGTTGTGATCATAGCTATGTAATAGTAGGAGAGGTTTCTCTTGATGGGAGATTTCATGGCCCAGTGTCTTCCTTGCTCACGGTTCCCTAAGGCGGTAGACAGAACTGGCCTCTCAGCGCTGCCTCTCGGATCTGTCGGCAAAGGTCGGAGTGATTGGGTTTACTTGTTTACTATTTTATTCATCTTTCTAAGCCTCTTTTAAAACTGTCCTTATTGAGCCCAATTTTATTTTTCAACAAAATCACGCCCGGGTTTTTGCCGATATTAGAGCGATGGGACTTTGCCCGTCGCGGTTGCGTTGTTAGAGCGATGGGACTTTGCCCATCGCGGTTGCGTTGTTAGAGCGATGCAACTTTGCCCGTCGCGATTGCGTTGTGATGTGGCCTATTTCATTGTCAATGAACGTGCAGAGGTGCACGTTCTCCTGGATCTGTGGGTTAGTCAGAAGAGAAAATAAAAACTAGCAAATGAAAAACAAAACAAACGAAACCCTTCCGTCCACAGGCCCCGGAGGGTGGGCTCGCTGCTCTGAGATTACTCAGTCAGCCTTCGGTGCAGACTTAAGTTGCCAGCGAGCCCTGCCCTTCCTCGGTGGTGTTCGAGTTCTGTGGTCTCGTTGCCGATGCCACTCGGGCCTCCAGCTGCCCACATCAATCACCAAGTTAATTACTTCTGTTCCTTTGAACTCAGTTCCCCTTTCTGCATTTCTCTCTGTGGCCTCTGTGAAAAGCAGAATACATCTCCTTGCCTATTTCTTCGCAGAGTGCAATGTCGAATACTTGCAAGCAGCAAAACAAGTCTTTCTGCAACACTGTGGGAAGAGCACTGATTCCAGAGTCCAGGAGGGTAGGGGGAGGAAGCGAGCAGCTGAAATTTATTGAGCACCTACTATATGCTACTTTAAGCCTGTTATCTCATTGACTCCTCACAATAGGTTTAGGTCCTATCTGCATTTTGCGGATAAGGATCATGAGTCCAGGGAGGGTACATCACTTCCCCAATGTCACACTCCTATCAGTGAAAGTCGAGGGGCTGGGCTCCAAAGCCCCTGCTTTTCCTGAGACCCATTTCATCTGCCCCACGGGGACAGCGCCTGTTCACCGTAAACGAGGAGTGGACCCTGGCAAAGGCTGTGTGGGAGGCTGTGCACAGCATCCTGGGTATGGAGGCTGAAGTTCTCTACAAGCGAGCTGCTACTGCTTCCTCCATGGGGACTCTGGAGATGGGGAGGGGACAAGCAGTTCAAATAATGCTATGTCCCTACATGAAGGTCTCACTACCAATCTCACTGACGTGTGGGGGTGGTGGGGAGCACTGACACCCAGAGAGGAAAACACACCAAGTGCTCTGTGCACAAATGTTTGTATCACTGTGAACCTCACTATGATGTGTAATTACAATGCACCAATAAGAGTATTTTAAAAAAAGCATAAAAGAAGATTCTCTTGGGGCTGGGCATGGTGGCGCACGCTTGTAATCCCAGTACTTTGGGAGGCGGAGACCGGAGGATCCAGGTTCGCGGCCAGCCTCAGCTCTCTCTCTCTCCCTACCTCTCTCTCTCTCTCTCTCTCTCTCTCTCTCCTTAGTGAGGCCCTCTGCAACTTCGTGAGACCCGGTTTCAAAATAAAGTATAAAAAAAATAGGGCCGGGGGTGTAGCGCGGAGGTAGAACGCCCCTGGGTTCAATCCCCGGTACCGCAAAAAAAAAAAAAAAGATTCTCTTGGTTGCTGAAGGTTTGGCCACTTGCACAAAGTTGACTGACCAAGGTCCTGTGGTGTGTGGGGCTTGGCCAGAGCAAGGTCAACAAGGTAAGAGTGACCATGGGGCGCTCTCACCCTGACTGTGCCTTTTAGGGCCACGGGGAACCCTATTATATGTGACAGCCAGTCAAGTCTTTGTCGACACCTCATTAGAACCCAGGGAAAGGCATTCTTTCCATTTAGCACGAGGGGATGGCCTAATCCAGACAAAGCTCATAGGTCTTAGGGTTAGAACATCTTCATGGCTTAAATGCTATTTCTAGAATGTTCCTGATCCATTCGGGAACATCGCTTTCTTTTTGAGAGGCTGATTTCTCATGCCACGTCAAAGCAGGCTCTTGCCTTTGCACATGCAAGGAGAGCCTAGGTTAAGGTTCGTGCCACACCAAACGGGCCACCCCATGAAAAGGACCAGATCTGTGACACCATGGGTGCCCTCTCTACCCCAACACCCTCTGGTCTCAGGCTGGGGTGCCTTGGGCTTTGCAGGTGGACGCAACAGAATTAAAGGCCACCGCTCGCCAGGCACGTGTCTGTCCTGGAGTGGAAGGCCGTCAAAGAACAAGAGCCACCAGGACGCCGGAGCTTCAGTGCCAGCTCTGCGCCACACCCCGTCTGCACCGTCGCCCTGGGCGCTGGCGAGAACCATGCGAGAGAGGTGCTGGTTCAGGGCGACCGAGGCTCAGGGAGGCCCAGCAGTCTGCCCAAGGCCGGAAGTGGGATCTTGAACTTCAAGAGTGGGGTTTATGTATTTTTATACTTTTATTGCTGCATTGTAATTATACATCAGAGCCAGGTTCAAAGTGCTCCAAACATACGTGCACACAGCACTTGGGGTGTCCCTCCAGGTCCTCCCGCTCCCTCCTCCCTCCCTGCACGTTAGTGAGTGTACTGATACCTTCATATGTGGGCAGAGCATCATTTGAACTATTTTCTTCATCGATTCTCGTTTTTCCCCTCCCTCCCTCCCCCATCCTCCTTTCCTCATTCTCCTGGTCTCTCTCATTTATCAGAAGTCCCTTTTGTTTCCTATTTTCTCCCTAGCTTCCACAGAGGAGAGGAAACATATGACCTTTGACTTTCTAAGACTGAAGGATCGCACTTAATATTTTCTAGTTCCATCCATTTTCCTGCAAATGACACAATTTTGTTCTTCTTTATGGCTGAGTAGAATTCCATTGTGTGTATTTACCATATTTTCTTTATCCATTCATCTGTTGATGGACATTTAGGCTGGTTCCATGATTTGGGTGTTGTGAATTGTGCTGCTATAAACATGTATGTATCACTATAGTATTCTGTTTCTTTTTTTTGTATGTGTGTGCGGTACCGGGGATTGAACCCAGGGGCATTCTACCTCTGAGCTCCACCCCCAGCCCTATTTCTTATTCTTTATTTTGAAACAGGGTCTCACTAAGTTGCAGAGGGCCTTACTAAGTAGCTGAGCCTGGCCGCGAACCTGCGATCCTCCTGTCTCAGCCTCCCAAGTGCTGGTATCACAAGTGTAATCTTCTGTTTCTTTTTGAAAGATAGCGAGGAGTGGTATAGCTGGATCATATGGTGGTTCCATTACTAGTCTTTTTTTTTTTTGTGTGTGTGATACTGAGGATTGAACCCAGGGACATTCTGTCTCTGAGCTACACCCCAGTCCTATTTTTTAAAATTATTTTTTTATTTTGAAATAGCATCTCACTAAGTTGAAGACAACCTAAGTTGCTGAGGCTGGCCTTGAACCTGTGATCCTCCTGTCTCAGCCTCTCAAGTACTAGGATTACAGGCATGCATTACCACGCCTGGCTCATTACTAGTCTCTTGAGGAACCTCCACACTGATCTCCATAGTGGTTGTACTAATTCACAATCCCACCAACAGTGTATAAGCATTCCTTTTCCCCCACATCCTCCTCAGCATTTACTATTATTTGCATCTTTTTTTTTTTTTTGCGGTACTGGGGATTGAGCCCAGGGGTGTTCTACCTCCGAGCTCCACCCCCAGCCCTATTTTTTACACTTTATTTTGAAACCGGGTCTCACGAAGTTGCAGAGGCCTCACTAAGTAGCTGAGGCTGGCCGCGAACCCGGATCCTCTGGTCTTAGCCTCCCAGGTATTGGGATTACAAGCGTGCGCCACCATGCCTCAGCAACTTGTGAGGCCCTCTGCAATTTAGTGAGACCTGTTTCAAAATAAATAAAAAAAATTGGGCTGGGGGTGGAGCTGAGAGGTAGAATGCCCCTGGGTTCACTCCCCAGTACCACAAAATAAATAAATAAATAAATAAATAAATAAATAAATAACTAAATAAAATAAAATCAAGGAGAATCCATCCATTTGGGAAAAAAGGCCAAATAATTTATGCAGTATTTTTTAAAAAACTTTTTTGACAATACCTTTTGTCGATACCTGGGATTGTCAAAAACTTTTTTGACAATCCCAGTAAGAAATGTTTTTTGTCATGACTCAGTAGACACACTCACATACATGTGTGTGCACACACTTGTGCCTCATGGAACAGTCTTTTCGTCCTTACCATGAACTCGAGATTCTCTATTTCATCTTTCCCTATTTCATTTTTAAAAAATTGTTGTTTAAATTTACTTCATTTCACAACCTGTTGGTCGTGACCCCAAGTTACAGACTTTGGTTAATGGGGGCTGGGTCTCTGGACTGAGTTGGGAACCTGGGTCTTCTTCCTGGCTGTTTGACCTTGGGGCTCTCCTGAACCCCATGCTTCAGTGTCCTCATCTCTAAAAGGAGCGTATTAAAATATTACCAGAACATAGAGTTGTATCAACTAGGTAAAATAATGCTCAGGAAGTGCTTAAACCAAAGGCTGGCAGAAGTAATTATCTTTATATCTTAGGCTTTGCTCTATTTCCTTACTATTACCAATGTTTTTTCAACAACGTACTGATTTTAACCGAAGCACCTATATCTGCATAAAAAAATCACAAAATAAAAAAATTAAGGCAGAGATATCTAGGGGAAGGATGCAATTCTGCCTTTGAGTTAGAGGTCTGGGTAAAGGTCTTATAAAATGCTACTTTTATTTTTTTTGGTGCTGGGGATTGAACCCAGGGGCATTCTACCTCTAATCTACAGCCCTAGCCCCATTTTATTTTTCAATTTTGAAACAGGGTCTCACTAAGTTTCCGAGGGCCTCGCTATGTTGCCGAGGCTGGCCTCGAACGTGCAATCCTCATGTCTCAGTCTCCTAAGTACTAGGATTACTGATGTGCGCCACCAAACCCGGCTGAAAAGTGACTTTTCTAGTACTTGGAGACAGAGATGGCTGATATGAAGTAGGCAACAGAAGAACTGAAATTCAACCACCATTCTGTGTCTTGGATTAAAATATGTTCATAACACAGACAGGCGATCGGCGGGAAAAGGTTAAAATATACTTAGTTTAAACTCTATGTAAAGAAGTTGGGAAACATGTGACACATTTTAGAAAAGTTTCTATCGAGATGACAAAACAAGACCCAAGTGTGGGTACCAGTAGAGGGACACTCGTTTTCTGGAAGACTGACTTGCGTGGTGTGTTTTTCGCATAATGCCCGTGGGCGGATGCCAGGTCATATCATGGAACCCTTTCCACCTGTCATTTACAGTGTGCGACATGAGGTGCTGCGGGGTGGGAAACCAGACAAGAAGAGGCTGCCTCGGCCCTGGGGACAGGCCTCCCTTTATAAGAAGGACAAGAGGACTCCCTGGGCCAAGCCCTGGGAAGGCGAGATCACTACACAGGACACAATCACAATTTCTGGGGGTTAAAGAAAGAAAAAAAGCCGGGCATGGTGGTGCACACCTGTAATCCTGGTACTTGGGAGGCTGAAACAGGAGGATCGCAGGTTTGAGGCCAGCTTCAGCAACTTAGTGAAGCCCTCAGCAACATAGTGAGACACTGTTTCAAAAAAAAAATAGGGCTATGGATGTAACTCAGAGGTAGAGCACCCCTGGGTTCAATCCCCAGTGACCACCTGCCCCCACTAAAGAAAGAAAATGATTAGTTCTTAAATAATCTCTTTGAGCTGGGTATTATTTTATGATCCCCATTTTACAGATGAGAAAACAAAGGCACAGGAATTAAGGATTTTTTTTTTTTTGGTTGATCTTGGGCATCGGCCCCTTGGATTTTCTCCTGGTTTTGATGTTATATGATGTCTTCTCATCTGTCTCTTGCATTCAAGATGTAGAAAAACAACAGGTTCTATGCAGGACTGAGGCGGAGGATGGCCTTTTTTTTTGTTTTTTTGTGGTACTGGGGATTGAACCCAGGGGCATTCTATCTCCAAGCTACACCCCCAGCCCTATTTTTTATATTTTATTTTGAAACCGGTCTGGCTCATGCTTGCAATCCCAGTACTTGGGAGGCGGAGACCAGAGGATCCGGGTTCGCGGCCAGCCTCAGCTACTTAGTGAGGCCCCTCCGCAACTTCGTGAGGATGGCCTTTTAAGACAGCACAGGAAGATGTGGAACCTGTTGGGACAGAGGGCACTGTGACTGGATCTGACTGCACCTGGGCCCTGGAGGCGGGGCTTGTGTTTGGCCCGCCCTCAGTTATATCAGGTCATCTGAGCACCTTTCTCCTGGTGCTGCCCCCAGGGGAGTTAGCTGGCCCTCCAAGGCAGAGGAGCAAGCCCGAGGTACTTGGTCCCCGCTGGATCAATGGCCCACTGTGCTTTTGCTCAGGAGTGTGGTGTGTTGGGAACTAAGCAAAACTGCAGTGATATGAAAATGGATGAGTCCATTTAAATGGATCAAGCCTGTGGTCCCCAGTCCCAGTACTTGGGAGGCTGAGACAGGAGGATCACAAGTTCGCGGCCATCCTCAGCTACTTAGTGAGGCCCTCCGCAACTTAGTGAGACCCTGTTTCAAAATAAAGAATAAAGAAATAGGGCTGGGGGTGTAGCTCGGAGGTCAAATGCCCCTGGGTTCCATCCCCAGTACCAAAAAAAAAAAAAAAAAGAAGGGTGGACTTGGGATTTAAAGGGGAGCTGGGCTGGCTGTTTGGGAAGCCCAAGGTGGGTTCCAGGCCCACAGCCCCACCTCAAGGCCTCAGGCAGAACAGGTTTTCATTTGATTGGGGGGATTTGAGCCTGAGTCACTTTCTAGCTTTGGTTTTGTCTTGTATAAAATGAACTGCTTGGATGAGACCATCTCTCTTTCCTCCTGGTTCTCATGCTGAGATTTATAGAGGTCAGAACGGGCCTCCCCAGCTGGCCTCAGCCTGGTCTCCTGGGAGACTCTCCCAGCTGGGTGCTCGGGGTTTTCTGTGTGTATGGTCACAGTTACCCTCTTCAGGTTCTCCTGGAGCCTTTTTATAGTTACTATGTACAAAGATTTGTGTGTGAGTTACAAACAGGGACATAGGGATGTTTCTTTTGTTTTTTGTTTTCGTATTTTGGTACTGAAGATCGAACCTACTAGGTGCATTCTACCTTTTTTTTTCTTATTTTTATTTTTAGTACTGGGGTTGAACTCAGGGGCATTCTACCTCCAAGCTACACCCCCAGCCCTATTTTATTTTTAATTTGAAACAGGATCTCGCTAGATTGATGAGAGTGTCACTACTTGCTAAGGCTGTCCTCGAACCTGCGATCCTCCTGTCTCAGCCTCCCAAGTACTGCGATTACAAGCGTGCGCCAACACGCCTGGCTTACTTTTTATTTTGAAACAGGGTCTCGCTAAATTGCTGAGGGTGGCCTCCAACCTGCCATCCTCCGGTCTCAGCCTCCCAAATACTGTGATTACAGGTGTGCGTCACCACACATGGTGGGATGATTCTTATATAACAATGGCAATGCATGAAACCTACTGTCTGGAGTGAGTGGGCTGGCGGGGTGTTAAAGGTCTGAGTCCATAGTTCATACGGTTGCATTCCCATGAGCAAGTTACAACAGCACTAAGAACCTTTCTGTCTTTCGCTCCCTTGAGCGAGGCCGGTCCCTTCTACACAGTCATCATGACCCAGAGCAAGCTCTTCCACTTGGGCTGGAAGAACCAACACCTCAGCTAACTGCATATTAGGTCACAGAACTTTAAAAACAAATTGTTTTTAGTGGTGCCTTATAATTTTCCATAATAGCGAGCTTCATTGTGATGCATTTATGTATGCGTTTTGTGTGAGGAAATAAAATATTTCCATCTTGTAGGAAGAAAAAACATCTACCAGAAAATATCTACTCAAACATTTGTTCCAAGTTCTCTCAAAATAACTTGTTCAATTTTTCTGGGACATCTACAGAAATTCTTACGTGACATTCAGCAGCATTTCAGATCATCCTTGACTTGCATTTTTTAAGAACATGGTTAGTGAGCATCTTCTTAGAAGTCTTAATTCCTCCTCCTCTTCCTCCTTATTTTTTTCTTTTTTTTGTGGTACTGGGGATTGAACCCAGGGGTGCTCTGCTACTGAGTTACACCCCAGACCTTTTTATTTTTTATTTTGAAACAGGGTCTTGCTAAATTACTGTGTGCTGGCCTTGAAACTGTGATCCTCGTGTCTCAGCTTCCCAGGTACTAGGATTACAGGTGTGCGCCACCACGCCTGGTGGAGGTCCTAATTTCAAGGGAGCATTTTTACAATAGATTTGTCTGCCTTGTTATTTTTTGAGAAATCCTATGAAATGTGGTTTGGGGTTAGAGAGGCATCCAAATGGCTTTCCCCGTGTAGTCTTGGATTCTTGACCCCTCGGATGGCATCGAGAGCCACCGACACTGTTGATCCTAGCATTTGTAAGATGCGGCTCTGCCGTAGCTAGACTTCCCTGCTAAAGTCCCAGAAGAAGTTGGAAATGGAGCATTTAAAGAGCAAAAGGAAGACTTTGCTGGGACGAACGGTGCCCTACTTCACTGGAATAGAGACTTCTTCAGAAGTAGCTGGTAGAGTGTGAGCTGGCAGCACAGAGACGCCCACTTACTGCACACTGGATGGCGGGCAGAGAGGATGGAGTGCGGGAAGTCTCTGTGCTGCTGGAGGGGGGCCATGAGGGACTCCACCTCCACAATGGCGACTGAGACTTCATGCCGAACAGTGAAAAAGTTACACAAACAAACAAAAGGTATGGCTGCTGGACCTTTTCCCTGAAAACGGAAACAAGAACTCTGAAAGTAGTTTGCATTATCTTATATTCAACATATATTTTTTGGCGATACTGGTGATTAGACCCAAGGGCATTCTACCTCCAAGTGACACCCTGGCCCTATTTTATTTTTTTTTATTTTGAAACGAGGAGCTTGCTAAGTTGCTGAGGGTCTCACTAAGCTGCTGAGGCTGGTCTTGAACCTGTGATCCTCCTCCTGTCTCAGCCTCCTAAGTAATGGGATTACAGGTGTGTGCCACATGCCTGACTGAACATAATTTTAATTATGGTTATAACTAAACCCCAGTTCTTAAAAAAAAGCAGGAACTAAGTGTTGATTATTTTTCATCTGGATGATCTTTCTGGCAAAAATGCGTGCTAGTATGCCCTGATAGCCCTCACATTCCAGAGTTTACCGGTAAGGTCATAAAGAGGATCCCTTATGCAGAAACGAGAGGCAGCTTTGTTCCCGGGGAACTTTGCTGACCCTTAATGTTCATCCTTGTCCTTTAAGATGCCTCCCATTGCCAGCTTCCTGGGCATTTATTTCTTCCTCATTGGCTGTTAATAGCTCATCTCTGTTAGGTCTCCATTTATCAATGCCATCCCTCATCCTGAGATAGGAAGGATGCCACCCCCCCAATGACCTCATCGATCCTGCGTCTGTTGCCAGATCCCACATCTTACTTTGCAATCACCTTACACAGTCTATGAGGCAAGATCTTAGACTCAGAGGAGACTCATGTACAGAAAAGTCCATGTCTGGGGGAGGGGGCTGATGAGGGGCGGGGAAGAGAGATGTTGATGATAAGGGACAAGAACCAGGTGTAAGACAGAATTAACTGGAGTGGATGTGGTGGCGCGCGCCTGTTATCACAGTACTTGGGAGGCCGAGACAGGGGGATTGCAGGTTTGAAGCCAGCCTCAGCAACTTAATGAGGCTCTCAGCAATTTATTGAAATCCTGTTTCGAAATAAGAAATAAAAAGGGCTGGGGGATGTAGCTTGGAGGTAGAATTCCCCTGAGTTCAATCCCTAGCACTACCAAAAATAAATGAATAAATAGATAAATAAATATGAATAAAATATATAAAGAAAAAGGGCTGGGGGTGTAGTTCAGAGGTAGAATGTCCCAGGTTTAATATCCAGTACAAAAACAATCAAACAGCCGGGCGTGGTGGCACACACTTGTAATCCCAGTACTTGGGAGGCTGAGACTGGAGGATCCGGATTCACGGCCAGCCTTCAGCTACTTAGTGAGGCCCTCTGCAACTTAGTGAGACCCTGTTTCCAAATAAAGAATAAAAAATAGGGCTGGGGGTGTAGCTCAGAGGTAGAATGCCCCTGGGTTCAATCCCTAGTACCTCAAAAACAAAACAAAACAAAAACAAACAACAACAACAACAACAAAAGAGGGGACTAATTGTCAAAAGTGTCCAGTTCTTTGGGTGTATTCTCATCTAGGAAGACTTTTACTCCCTCGATCGTCCTGCCTGTCTTGTGATTCCAGCTCTTGTCACAGAGCTCACTTGCCTCTTACAGCTGCAGTTAAGCATGTGTAACTCTCCCTCCACCCACCAGCGAAGGCCACTGGAGGGCACCATGCCCCTGACCCCTGGGGAGTGGGGAGGGCAAAGGAAATCACATCTCAGGACCTCCGTGATCTGACGTTGTTGCATTTCTAACAGCCCTTTCACTTGAATTAAGTTGTAATTATATCTGCTCCCCAGTCAACCATTTGGGGTCGGCATGAAAGACATTGTCCCCCAAATAGGTCAGCAAAGTAGGAGGTAGGGTGACTGTGCCCAGAGAAGGCAGGATTTGCCCCAAATCGTACAGCCCGTGATTGGTGATGCTGAAGTCAAGGCCAGGTTCTTAGTCCTTCCTGCAGAAACAGAGTAGAGGGACGGCCCCAGTCACCGCATCTCAGAGTGTTGCTGCCGCTGGTGAGGATGCTGCACCATGGCAAGGATGAAGGGTACGAGCATCCTTCCATTCCCTTCCTTGTCTTGTGGTCCTGTCTCAGTCTTCTCCCTGAGCAAGGAGGACTTTTTTCAGGGGGAATCATCCCCTGTTTTCTTGGTGTTCAGATCTGGGAGACTTTGGTAAATTGAATAATGTCCTTCCAAAGGTGCCCACATCCTGAGCCCTGGGACCCGTGACTATGTTACCAGATGTGGTGAAAAGACTTGCAGATGTGACTAAGAATCTGGAGAGAGGTAGAGGGTCCCGGATGACCCAGGTGGGCCCAAGGTCGCTGCAGGGGTCCTGCAAAAGGGGAGGCAGGATGATCAGGGGAAGAGAAGTTGGAGCAATGATAGGCACAGAAAGAGAGACTGGAAGATGCCTCCCTGCCTGGTGTTGAGGATGAAGAACTGGGCCAAGAGCCAAGGAATGTAGGCTACCTCTACAGCTAGAAAAGGCAAGAGCACAGATTCTTTCTGAGAGCTTCCAGAAGGAACTCAGCCAGGCCAACCCGTTTTAGACTTCTAGCTGTAAGAACTATAAGAGAATGCGTCTATATGAGTGTTCTGTTGTTCCTGCAACGAATTACCACAAATATAGTGTCTTAAAGCAACACAAATTTAGGTGTTTTGTAGCCATCTCTCTGGAACAGAATGTTCTAGAGGTTCATGTGAGACCATGGCCAGAGAAAAACCTGCTCAGAAACAAATCCACGGGGAGAAGAGATGTCTGCAGCAGTTAGTTCAGCACCGCGGAGGTGAACGCCATCCATCTCCCGCCACTGGAATCTCCCACTCGCAGCCCACGGCTGAGCATGCACACCCAGACCTTCCCTCCTGATTCGGCTTACCCCACAGTCTCAACAGGGCCTTCAACTCTGACACACTCAGTGTGGATTTGAAGGCCTTTTTGAAGGAGGGAGGTTTTAAGTAGTTGACTTCCCCTGTTGTTATGGTCTGGGAATCGAGTTAAGCACGGAAGTTTTAACAACTACTGTTGACCCCAAGTATCCTTTGGGAGCATTCCAGGAACAACACCTTTGCACGCTCAAGTCCCTTGTAATCATGTCTAGATTATTTAGAGTAATTAATACAAGGTGAATGTTATGCAAATAGTTATTATCCTGTAGTGTTTAGGGAATAATGACATGAAGGAAAAGTCTATAGGTGTTCATTAAAAACACAACTTTTTCCCCAGTTTTTTTTTATGGTACTGTGGATTGAACCCAGGGGTGCTCTACTACTGAGCTACACCCTCAACCCTTTTTATTTTTTATTTTGAGATAGGGTCTCACTAAGTTGCCCAGGCTGTCCTCGAATCTGTGATCTTCCTATCTTGGCCTCCCAAGTCACTGGGATTATAGGTGTGCACCACCATGCCTGGATCTCCAGCCTTCCTTCCTTCCTTCCTTCCTTCCTTCCTTCCTTCCTTCCTTCCT